>CM028361.1:78608056-78908572 GCA_016624345.1 Platycodon grandiflorus
CCGATACACTTTTATTAACTTTTCAATTCACACTTTTCAACCATTTTCGTTGCTTTAAGTCTTTTAGTGGAGATTTAAATCATTTTCAATTCAAAATTTTCGCTACTTTAAGTCTTTTCAAACTATTTTTCCAAACCATTTTGATACACTTTTATTAATAATCGACCCGGCCCGTCTGAGTGCCTTTACATATAAACCCACAAACAGTCAACCACATTCACTAATTCATTACTCATATACCGTCATATCTAATACGGTTCATTGCGAGCTGTGAAGTGCAAACACCAAACGTCCAAACAATTGTAGACTTGTGTTCTAACGTATTTTGCACTTCTCCTGTCTACAAAAAATTTATGTAGTTATATTTTAATCCATCAAGGTGAAACTTATTATTTGTAGATTTTATTTGATAAATTGTAGACTTGTAATGAGTTTTGAATTTTTTTATGTGATAACTTGTAAATTTTGTAGAAAATATTTTTAGTACAAATTTGGGTGATTTGGTGATGGCCCAAAAGTGGGCTAAATGGGCTAGAGGTTTGAGGTCCGATGCAAATTTTGGGCTGGCCCGACCCGGCCCAATTTTATGTGTTGGCTCGATAGGCTCGGGACCCACCCGGTATTGCGAGCTTTAAGCATTGACAAGAGTTCCATCAAGCGCGCCCACAGCACCCTAGATGCATGAAAAAATTATTAACTTATGGTTCCAATAAGAAGTCCAAAAATACATTATAAAAGCAAGCATTAAACAATTACCGAAAAAATTCTCTAAGACGACGATGAGATCCACCTCGAGACAAGTCGAACTATTTGTTTTGGAATGATCATCTCTTTCGAAAATTTAAGCATTCCTACTAAAACTTCATGGAAGTATTTATGTACGTGTGTGTGGAATGATTAAATCTACGCTTCACAATACGGTTTCGAAGATTGTGAGATAAAGTTATGAGAAACATTGACATCTTCTCTTCCAGATAGTATGTAACAAGCGTTTTCAACCAAACTCTATTTCGAAAATGAGAACATAACTCTAAAAATGCCTCCTTTCTCATCCTCAATGTTTCTTGACAATGTGCATCATTCCCATAAAGAATTTCTTGCAAATATCCAGATCCAGTAAGTGCTGAATCAGTATCTGGCCTTTGTCTGATTCACTTTTGCTTTAGTATTTTAGCAACTAATATTAAAGCAATAATCTTTATTGCTTTCTTTCGTTTTTCGTCAATCATACTGTAACCCATAAGAAAAGCTATATAAGAATATGAACATAAAATCAAATTATGAGCTAAGAAATAGAAAAGAACCACAATATAACCAAAAACAATGAATAATCATAAAAAAAAAAACAACCAAAATGGTACCAATCAGGAAAATAATTAAATGCTGCATTTCAAAAAAAAGAAAAGGAACAATCCCAAACTAGTTATCATCCAAACTACCTAAACGTTTAACTTGTCCTAACACTCTAATAAGTCCTATAGGACTTTTATTCCTAAACTTTTAACTAGTCTTAACACAATCCAATAAGTCCTATCCAACTTTTATTCCTTATAGTCAGAGATATCCCCTTTTTTTGCCATTTAACTCTATCCACTGTTTCCTCACTTCTTTTGGCTTTTGGCTCAACATCACCCATTGCTCTTTATATGCCTTACCGGCATAAATATTACAAGCTACAAATATAGTGGATCGGTCACTTCTAAAGTTTCATCCAAAATCTTGTTGCATTCGTTGACACTTGGTCCATCGAGACTCTTCTAATGTCTAATACTTTCACCAAATGTCCATTAAGATCTTCATGTTTTGTGTCCTACGCTTGACATTTGGTTTTGATTCTTCATTTGGTTTAGGCGGTGTATCAAGAGGATCGACTCTAAATCAACGTATGAGATGAAGACCCAAGAGCATCTGTTGGCAATCCTTGCATGGGCTGGACCCATTTGCTTTTCGATTCTTTGCTAGACCATCAAATAGTGTCCTCAACTCCTTATGATATTGTAATCCATTTGATCGAAATTGTTTAGCAAGTGGATTAGCTTGTCAAATACAAATCTTAAACACTATCCATAATATATCTTCAAAACTAGTATAAATGCTTGAATATTTTAGAAAAATACCTTTACGTAATCATCCCACTCCTCCGAACTCATTGTAACAGTATTAGTTATTGAATTATATACATTCAGTTTTCTTTGATTAGTTTAGCCCAATGTATACTTTTCTTCAAATACTCCCACCGATTCTTAAGTTGTTTCGATTGAAATCAACACCTTTCTTCTCCCTAAAAGCGAGACCTCATACTGTCCCATGACTCTTTTTTCAGACTAGCTCCGCTGTAACCTTTCTCAGATGATTCTTTCAAACATATATCAATGAACAGTTTCAACAATTCTAGGTCTTTCCAATTAGCTTTATCACGATCATTCGAAGCCATCCCTACATATAGCAAAACATAATTCATATACTAACAAACTTTAACTTCAAGAGTTTATCTCAGTTTCCGTTGTGTCTTAATTTTTTGTATCATGATTACGTTTACGTTGACACAAGACAGTTAATACAGCACACATGAAGGTTACTTCAATCACTCCCTTTAATAACCACGTCCAATGCTCCAAATTGTCTCTACTCAAGGTGGAAGAGTTAAAGTTCTTTTGCTACAAAGAATTATTGTCCAAGGAAATGAGAAGACAAAGCACCAAAGACACATTGCATATCCACAAATCAAACACTCAAACGTAAAATTCAGCAAAGAAGTATGGATACAACAAGGTAATTACTGCATCTCAAAAAACAAATTGCATTCCATGCACCAGTCATATGTCAGCAAACTGTTGCATATAAGGCAAGAAATTGCAAAACCATATCTTCTCATAGAATGATAAGGAGTGTTTATCAGATTTGGCAGGGAAAAAAATGAAAGAAAGATAAAGCATATGGACATTCATAAGAAATATGCATGCTAAACAAAATCCTCCTGAGAAGATGAGATAAACACAGAGGAAATCATTAACACAATGGCTTATTATATAGAAATTTAATGTTGAGTAAAGGCATTGCAGCCATGCTAAGCTTGCCGGTCAAAAACTCTATCTTTGTTTTTGCTTAATAGAATTCTGACTTTATCTAAAATACTATTTCTTGTTTCATAAAATTAATGGTAAACACGTTGAGGTTAGTTGCAAAGTGTGCAAAAGGCAGCATACTTTTTAAGCCTCAGAAAACCAGACTAGAGCACCAGACGCCATAACCCATTAAAACATCCAATCTCAAAACAAACTTCAAGCCACAAAAATTATTTTATTCTTCAACAGCTCCACAATTGAGTTACCATATCAGTAAGGAATGCAATCAGTTTTGGGAGAAAGCACCAAGGAGAAAAAAAATTCTTTTATTCTTCGACAATTTTTATTCTTCAACAGCTCCACAATTGAGTTAACATATCAGTAAGGAATGCAATCAGTTTAGGGAGAAAGCACCAAGGAGAAAAAAATCTTTTATTCTTTAACAGCTCCACAATTGAGTCAAAAATAGCTTACTGTCAAACCATAAAGCCCATATTTCCTCATGTTATTCCAAAACTCCTCCACTATGGGCCTTCTTTGGTCATCATGAAATACCTTGAAAATTATAAAAATCCCACTGACACTCCATGATTGAGTTATGATGCTCGACCACGACCAAAAACAAACCTAATTCTCACTAATCCCTACTAATCCTAAACAAAGAAACCAAAGTCTTAGTGTTATTCACTAATCTCATAATCTTAAGAGGCAATGTTGCTGCCCTTATGTATCTTCGAGATTTGAGGATCAATAAATTCAATTTAGAGCATCTAATTAGCAACCCTTGGGTGTGGGGGTGAGAACTTCAACAAAACAAGGAAAGAAGATCACTAACAAATTTCTAAATCCAAGGGCAGTTGAGCGACGCAATTTCATAGCTTCTAGCAACCAAAACTAAAATCCAAACCATGCAACTAATTCTTTAATATATTTGAGAAAGATTAATGACATACCTAGTTTGAATCCTTCGACTACAGATTATGATTTCAAATAATGTGACAAAAGTTTGACTTGAATCCTTTGCTAATTAGAAGAGAGAGAGAGAAGGGAAACACAAACGCAAGAAGAAATCCTTCCAACCGGTAAAATTGAATGCAAGACTACGAGATATACAAAGCGGACGAACGAGACGAGGATGGGAGGCGGGTATTTTGGTTTGAATTGGGAAAAGATATAAACCCCGCCTCTTAGCGTGTTCACGATAAGACTTAAGATATCCTTTTTGACTTAAAATTTTGACCATTTTTTAAAATACTTAATTTATTAAGTGATACAATATTACATTATCAAATAGTTTTAATTTTAGATTCACTTAAATTTTTCCTAATTAAGAGCTTTATTGGGTTAACGAACGTACCCTTAGAGTTTGTTTTAAGAATAAAAATATAAATACATTTATTGTTGTGATTTCTGTGCAACGCATTAGGTTACTGCTAAATTCACAGTGATGATAGACAGTACAGGTTCTTATATTCTTATACTTTTGTTAGGTCACCCATTAGTTTCGATATCTCTCAAATTAAAGTTCAAACTGAAACTTGGTAGCTTAAACTAATACTATTTAACTTCCTAGCTCATTATAATGGCCGGCTGTTTAAATTAGTCTCCAATCCAATTAACAGTTTGATGACGGCAAAAGCCAATTACTCCGATTCCTAGATGAGATTAACTAGCCACTAGAATTCATCTAAAGGACCAAATGTACGACGATCTATCTATATATATATATTTAAAACCTTAACTGAATCAAAAATAAATTTTAATTAACAAAGTAGTTAATAATTAGTCAAATTATCATATATATATAGGAGTAATTAAATTCGGTAGCTTACTAAACCAAAAACAAATTGCATCCATCTGATGAAGAGTCCATATATGATCTACAAAATTCAGCTCGACAAAAGGCTAGGGTTTTAACTACTAATTAATTACCCAAGCAAACAAATTAAAGAATTAAGAATTAATTAGCTAGCGAATGCATAAATTGATTATAAATGACCAAATTAATATACAAGAACTAATTAAATTCAAACGAAAATCAATCTATCTATGTATTGAAATTAATTGGAATATATTATATTATAGTACTCATCATGAATGCCTAATTACAAATACACTTGTGATCCAAACCAAAGGAATCAACCCAAATCTAATTAAAACATACAGACTACTACTACTACTACTACGTACTACTTATTACTACTGAATTCATTCCATCTCAAGAAGTAATCAATCTCCTCATCGGAATCCCATTCTTGTCAAGTATAACCAAAGGAATCATCAGACCACGAATCACCCCCGTACTGCCAACATCAATGTCCGAGAAATTGGTCGGTGAAAATCCAACATTTTCTTCATCCGGAACCAGCTCTTCTGTTACATCTTCACCATCTAACAAAATTCCAGCCACAAAGGGCTCAGACAGTAGCTCCTTAGCAGTAAACCTGTCTCTAGGGTTCCTCTCCAAACACCTTAATAAGAAACTCAATGCCTCTTTAGAAAATTTCCCCAATTTCATTATCAAAAGTAAGCATCGCCCTTTAGCCATCCTCCGTAGATTTGATTCAACTTGGTAATCTTTTTCCTAGTACCCCATATTGATTTCCCAGTCAACATCTCGACCACAATACAACCGAGAGCCCAAATGTCAGATGCTGGCAACTGTATCTCATCAATCATAGCCTCCGGTGACATATACTTTACATCCTCTCAAACAAGGACTACTTAATCTCAATTCCTTGATTGTCTCAACCTCCTCTGCGGACCCATAATCACCAATTTTTGCAATATATTCAGCTTTACCACTGCTCGAGTTGATCGTAGGATTAACAAGCATAATATTCTCAGGCTTTAAATCACGTACAACATATCCGTGCTTATGAGTAGACAATACCGCTAAGAGAATACACTTTGTATAGCGCCTCACATCAATTTCAGGCAACCCCGTGTGGTGTCTCTGCAAAAGATCAGCTAGGGTTCCACCAGAGCCGTACTCCAAGAATAGGTTATAGATCTCATGATCCCCGCTCTCACTAGTGGTGAGTTCTTCCCCGAAACACTTGCGGATATAATTGCATGATCCTTGGATATTTTCTAGTACTAGTTTCTCCCTTTGAAGTGAGGCGGAAACGGACATTTCAGCCGATTTTACGGCCATCTGAATTGGAAAGTGAGTGATTCGCCACTTGGGTTTCTTCAAAATGGCCAGGAAAACTGATCCAGATTTTCCTTTGCTAATTGTCTCCCTTCTAAACCATTTTTGCCATGGCCGTATGAGCTTTGGTGCTCAATTGCTTCAAACTTTCTCTTCAACATCTTCATAGTTTTTCTTTTTTCTATTTACTTTATGTCAAATTGGGATTTCTCTGCTGTCTGCGTATATATATATGGGAAGTTATGAACTGGTGGAAACCGTGGAATGGTAATCCTGGGAGGATTCGGAATAGGATTTCTCTTATTTTCCTTTTGATACTAATATTATTATAGCCATGAACCCCGTGGTTACACAGTTTTACAACTCACCCTCTAACAAATTTAATCAGACTCATTGCTTTATTGGGTCCGTACTTTTAAGGTGGTTACTTACTGGACAAATTTAATCAGGGGCAGCTCATGAACCTGTACAAACACAAGGGGTTATCCTAAACTTACAAGGGGCAGCCGTCGCGTTTCTTGATGCCCAAACAAAACCGACTTGATGTGTCGGTTCGCGTTTGATTACCGACTTCGTATAATTTGAGTGTGTAAATTTGATAATAATTCTGAATTTAAAACTGAATTAATTTTAAAATGAAAAAAATCTTTTCAGATTCTTTTAATCATCAAAATAAACCTGCATGCCCATTGCTAATGCTCCCATACCAAAATTAAGTAGGTTATTTAATTATGCATGCATGTCCACCTATATATTAATAATTCATTTGTATTTTATTTTTTCCAATTCATGATTTGCATGCTAGTAGTTCCTTAAGAAAATTAATTGTAAAATATATTTTGTAAATTTTGGATATTTACTTTTTGAGATACTGCAAAAATTAGTTGGATGGTATTTTTGAAGATTGTGAACGGGAATGTCATCTGAGAATTGTTAATTCTTAATTGGCTCTATGGTGACGAATCTTGATCCTCTCGTCATCATCCAAATTCTTAATGCTGCATTAATATAGAATATTTACATAATTCATTTACATCATATTATTAAGTTTCAGAGTATAAATTACTTAAAACATGATATAAATAAATTATACACCCTCCTTCCTTAAATTAGTGTTTATTTTTAGCTTTTTATTAAAATTAAGAAAGTTAACTTTTGAGACATTTAATTAATAACACATGTACATTAATGTCGAATGCCCCTTACAACACTATAAGTCCACACTAAAACATGATACGGTATGTGCTAGTGACTAAATTAGTAAACTTATACAAAAATGGGCCCTCATCTAAAAACAAATATTTTTTTAAATGACACTCATTTAAAAATGAAATAAGTAAGTATTAATTTTCTGTTAATGTATCATTTTCCATGGTTAAATAGAAGCCCGTCGCAAAGAGTTTCCACATACATATAATTGCTTTGGGAGATGGATCATGTCCATTACATTCTTGTCTCGGTTCCTTCTATGCTCCTTTAGATGATATTCACATGTTTATTTTAAGATTTCAAGTGGCAATTATGTAAATATGCATTAAGAGAATCGAAAAACAAGACACTAATTTTTATAATTTCTTTTATCATTCCACTTACAAAAATCATTGTCCAAATCATATCGTTGAGTCACTAAAGTTATATCACTTGCAATCGCCTAACCTTAGTACGTTATTAGAGGTCACAACGGTTTTAGTCTTGGGTCACCGACCTTTACAAAAATAGGCGGTTTGAGTTGCAAAATATTTGACCATTTAAAAACGGGTCAAACGGGCTAAGCTGCGGCACGGCGGGCGGGTTGCCCCTATGAGTGATCGTACCAAGGCCAAAATATTAACTTTCAATTTAGGAGAAAAACTCAAAACCTAGGCCGAGAACGACGAGATGCTTCACTTCACTTCTCAAATCTCATTCTCTCAAGTCTCACCTCCGTCTCGCGCGTCGGCCGATCACCGTCTCCAGTCTCCAACGCACTCGATTCGACTTATTTTCGTTTGTCCAATCATCTTGGCTAGTAATCCATCTTCTTCTTTCTCGGTACCGCCGAATCGTGTCGATCTCTTCTTCCCGTCTCGCCGCATCGCGAACTCTTCTTCCTTTGTTCTAGCCGACTGCCGAACTCCCGCTCCAACAGCCTCTCTTCTGCTCCGGCAATCTCTTCCCAGCCTGTAAGTTCTTCGTTTTCCCTTTAGTGACTTGAAAGTGATAATCGATTTTTTGATTAATGATTTGAAAGTGATAATCAATTTTCTTTTCCAGGATGTAAGTATTAGGGTATTACGATTCTTCAATTGCTTCAGAAAAGAAATTCCCAAGTTCCATATTTCTGTATTTTGGTATTATAGATCTGGACTCTTTCTTTTTCTATCTCTATCATTGCCACCATGGCCTCCTTCCCCACCATACCAAGATTCAAGTTTCTAATCACACCAAGATTTACTGTACAATAATAAACCGGCCCATGCCGCCCTAAATGTTCGGTTCAATTCCAGCACCACTGCACTTCAAAACCGTCACAATAAACTCTCCACCCATAAGCACCGCCGCCGCGTCGCACCACCATCTTCGTAACCCTTGCTAGAATTTCTATCCAAGCTCTCTTCGATTAACACGTCCGCCTGTAATGAGAACGAAAGCTTCTGAAAAATGGCGTGGCCATTAGGTTTGATTTTCATCTCGAATTGCGAGGCTTCGTCCATTGACCAGGATGGACCTTCATAACTTTGATTTGTAGGGGAATTGATACGAATACAAATAGGAATACAAATTCGAACAAAAATAATATCGAATTGATGATAATATTGTGCGGTGGAGAAAGGGGAATCATTGACTATGGTGTCAATTTCAGTCTTCTCCTTCAAGATTTCTTCAACCCCCAACTGACTTCATTCTCTCTCTCTCTCTCTCTCAAGCTATTGATGTAAACAACTTTAAAAACCATAGGCGCTAATTTGACTTCATTTGTTGACAAATCAATGTAATAATAAAACTGATTAATAATTTAAAAAGTAGAGAGAAATAAATTTTGTTGAAAAATTGAGAGTCAACATTTATTTTACCTTCCATCAAAATTTTCCATATCAACATTTTAATCTACCGTGGAATCCTCGTCATCATTAGGTGAGGGCATTGTCGTCTTTTTATTCAATTTTTAACGTTACTGTTCATGGCCGTCAGTTGAGGGACGAACTGTAAGGCTTAAAGTACAGTTCAGGGACCAAAATAGAAAAGGTTAAAGTTTTAAAACTGAATAAGAAAAAAGTTTAAAGTTCAGGGACCAAATTATATATTATGCAAAACTAGAAAGTCCACTGCTTGACTTTATTCTTTCTAACATTTTACTAATTGAATATCAATTAATATACAAGTTATGATTTAAAAACTTAACAAATACTCTCTTTGTTCAACGCAAACAGTCTACTATTCTATTTTGAGATATTGCATATCAAAAGTTTACTTTCAAAAATTATACATACAATTTTCATAATTTTATAACTTTTTATCGCTCACATGTGGTATAATTATATTAAATATGCTCAAGTATTTTTGTAATTATAATTCATTCTAATTATACATATATATTTCTTAATTATTAAACTTTTCAAACGTAGTCTATTTGAATGAAACAAATCGAGTATTAAAATTTTAAATCCGATGGTGGTTCAAACGATTTAAAAAGTGTCGTACTAGCTTGAGTAGGCTAGGTAGAATTCTTTTACTCCCTCCGTCTTTTAATTATTGTTTTGTTTGACCAGGTACACAAATTAAGAAAAAATAATTAATTTGATTATTAATATTAGTATAATGTGTAATTTTCTTTAATACCCATATGTATGTGCTCCATAATTAAAGTAGGAAAAAAAGTAAGAATAAAATGGTAAAAATAATATCTTAAAATTTTTTTTAAACAAACAATTATTTTAAAATGGATAAAAAAAGAAAGAAAGAATGAATGACAATAATTTAAGGTGGAGGGAGTACTGTAATCTTATGCTTTTCAATCTTTTCTTTCATGATCGAATCTGAATCATCCTTGGACAGACCCTATTTTGACCTGCCTAAGACTGCCTAACACCTATATTTCCTTTTCACCCCGAAAGGAAAAAAAAAAAAAGACTTACCTAATGCCTAAGTCAGAGCAGATTAGTTTGTTGGATTTGTACATCGAAAGTTGGGAAAACACTTGTCCAATCAATTTGCTACAATCATAAAAATTACTTCCACCGTTCTAAAATGTCCCTTTTTAAAGTTAATTGGATTATTTTTGATACTATAAAAATTTAACGTATATTTTGTCATTATTTTTAAATTTATAAAACACATAATTTATAATACTTTTGTGTTCTTTTGAATAGTTATAATTTTATTATCAATAATTAATAAAAATAATATCAAATATATATCTAATAAATTAATCAAATTGATTTTAAAAAGTTAACATGAATACTTATTTTTGAAAAGAAGGGAGCACTCTTGAGAGATTTTTTTAAGTCATTTTTCTAGTACATGGACATAATTGTTCTTAATATGCACATTAGCATTATAAGTACACATTGGATTTGGACATGAAGTAATACAATATAAAGGTCAATTTAATAACTTTATACAAAAAAAGACACCCATTTACAAAAAAAAAAAAAAGAAAAGAAATTAAAAAAGATCCCTCAATTTCAGATGGAGCACCTTTTTATCCTCGGATTGTGCAAAACACACCAGTGATAATCTACTCAGCATTTAGTACCCAAAAACAAAAGTCTACACTCATTATTCATGTAGCATCTCCACAGAGAAAACGTAATAGCCTATGTCTCTCCACAAATCATACCTCACTTGAACTATTCACGCCAAAAAAATCTCTTCCCACCTTCAATACTTCAACACACACACACACACACACACACACACACACACACACGAGTGAGCAACTTTTTGATGACTGAATGCTATTACTATGTAGCACTGCACAGAACGCAATGAGCACAACGTAAATTATTAGGCCATTCAATTTCTCCAATATGATCTTCGAGAGATATATGCTTCTTTTCTTCCTCCAACATTTGGTTATGATATCAGGTCAGGTCCAGCTCCCTGGTCATCACCAACACCACCTTCATCACTCCCTACATACCGACAAAATTGCACTGTTGGATTTCAAGAAGAGTTTAGAACCAAATTCCAACCTTTCCAACTGGAATGAGACGACTGATGTATGCAACTTCACTGGAGTCATATGCAAGAACCGTCATCGCGTATCCCAACTCATTCTTTCTGGTATTGGACTAGAGGGCCGATTGCCGCCCCTCATTTCAAATCTCACCTCCCTCCGAATCATAGACCTCACTGATAACCGACTGTCTGGAATCATTCCCCACGAAATCTCCTACCTACGTCACCTTCACACTCTTCTCCTGGATGGAAATAACTTGCATGGCCCATTATCAGATTCTTTCTCTCTCCCTTCCAATCTTTCATTCCTTAGTCTCAGTAATAACAGCTTAACTGGTACGATTCCACCTTCTTTGTTCTCCAACTGCACTTCATTGGCAAATCTAGACGTCTCCCAAAACTACCTTTTCGGGAAAATTCCAGCAGAAATTGGAAATTGCCCAAATCTGTGGAACCTCAATTTGTACAACAATCAGTTTATTGGACAAATTCCTCTTTCTTTGACCAATGCCTCCACCATGTACAGTCTGGACGTTGAGTACAATCATCTTTCCGGTGAGTTGCCTTCTGAGCTGGTTTCGAAATTCCCTGAACTCAATTTTCTTCATTTATCATACACCAATATGGTTAGCCATGATGGGAATAATAATCTCGCCACATTCTTTTCTGCACTTGCGAATTGCACTAGGCTCAAGGAGCTTGAACTGGCAGGTATGGGACTAGGAGGAAGTTTGCCTAGTTCCATTGGTCAACTAAGCACCAAATTGAAAATTATGTTGCTACAAGAAAACCATATATATGGCTCGGTTCCTCCAAGTTTCGCAAATCTTTCCAGTCTTATATCTCTGAATTTGACAAGCAATTTTCTGAATGGAACAATCTCCCCAGAAACCAGTAAGTTGAAAAGATTAGAACAGCTATTCTTAGCATACAACCACTTCACCGGTGAAATCCCAGCAGCATTAGGACGGTCTCCTCATCTAGGTCTGCTCGATCTGTCAAATAACAGATTCTCAGGTAAGATCCCATAAGTTTTGGAAATTTAGTTGAAATACGCTTTCTTTTCCTCAACAACAACCTCCTTTCAGGAGAGATACCTCCAAGTTTAGGGAAATGCAAAGATCTATCCAGTCTAGACCTGTCATATAACAGATTGACAGGGAACATACCAACTGAAATATCTGGTTTGCGCGAAATCAGAATATTTCTGAATCTTTCACATAATTACCTCGAAGGACCATTACCACTAGAGCTCAGCAAGCTGGCGAATGTCCAGGAGATAGATCTTTCCTCGAATAACCTCCATGGAAGGATCTCTGGTCAGATTTCAAGTTGCACTGCCTTGGAGATTTTAAATTTGTCAAACAATTCTTTTCAAGGGCGGCTTCCGGAATCCTTGGGTGATCTGAAAAACCTCAAAGCATTTGATGTTTCAGGAAACAAACTGTCCGGAAAGATCCCAACAGGGTTAGGTAAAATCCGCACTCTCAACTTCCTAAATCTTTCTTCCAACAACTTTGAAGGACCGATTCCCTCTGGTGGTGTTTTCAGCTCTGTCACCCATCTTTCATTCTTGCAAAACCCACGTCTCTGCGGGCCCGTACTTGGAATTCCATGCTCTCAACGGAAAAGTACTTTCACTCACCGGTCTTCTTGGTTATATTCTGTATTGTCATATCTGTATCAGCGCTTCTCTCGATAATATGTTGTGTAATTGGATGGCGGTATTTAAAAGCAATATTAATTTCTACAACTCGGTTGGAACCAGAGAGAAAATCAGCATCGGACGTGATGCACAATTTCCCAAGAATGACATATAAGGAACTTTCGGAGGCCACAGGAGGATTCGATGACCAGAGGCTCGTGGGGTCAGGAGGTTATGGGCGTGTCTACAAGGGAGTGCTTCCAGATGGGACTGCTATCGCAGTCAAGGTGCTACAGTTACAAACTGGGAATTCCACAAAGAGTTTCAACAGAGAATGTCAGGTCCTAAAGAGGATTCGGCACAGGAATCTGATTAGAATCATAACAGCTTGTAGCTTACCTGATTTCAAAGCCCTTGTTCTTCCCCTTATGGCAAATGGGAGCTTGGATAGCCGTCTCTACCCGCACCCCGGGACAGGACTGGGTTCAGGTTCTTCAGACTTGAACCTAATTCAAAGGGTGAATATTTGCAGTGATATTGCTGAAGGGATGGCGTATCTGCATCATCACTCTCCAGTTCGAGTGATACATTGTGATCTAAAGCCAAGCAATGTGCTTCTCAATGACGACATGACTGCTTTGGTCTCTGATTTCGGGATAGCAAGATTGGTTATGACAGTTGGAGGTGGAAACGTAGGAGCTGTTGAGAATACGGGAAACTCTATGACAAATATGTTATCTGGATCTATTGGCTACATTGCACCAGGTAAAGCTTTATCCTTTTGCCACAATCGTTTTCAGTTAAATTTATACAGGTTTCTTGATTTCAATGTACTTTTTTGTTCCTGTGTTTCTTCACATACAGAGTATGGGTTTGGATCGAGCATATCAACCAAGGGAGATGTTTACAGCTTTGGCATTCTAGTTCTCGAGATGGTGACTAGAAAGAGACCAACAGATGCCATGTTTGTTGGAGGGCTAAGCCTACCCAGATGGGTCAGAAGCCACTACCACGGGCACATTGAAAAAGTGGTCGACTCTTCGTTGGTGAGAGCTATGAGAGACCAATCACCTGATGTCAAGAAGATGTGGGAAGTAGCAATAGGGGAATTATTCGAGTTGGGCATTCTCTGCACACAGGATAGCCCCTCCACTCGGCCTACAATGCTCGATGCGGCAGATGACTTAGATCGCCTTAAGAGGTATCTAAATGGTGACACAACTACAACATTCGCGTCCTCTCTTGGAATATCATCTTCGACATTAAGCGATGATTGGAACTTTTAAGTTTTCAATGTACATAAATCCTGTTGTCTTTGAATGCTAATATACTGCCGCATTGACTTAACCAGAATCACAAGTTCAATTCTTAACCATCTGCTCCATAGAATTCTACTCCCTCCATCCCAAAAAAATATTTCCTCTTTCCTTTTTGGTTTGTCCCAAAAAAATATCTCGTTTCTAAACATAGTAATAATTTTAGTGCAATTTGAAGAAGGTACAAGCAAGTAAAGCTACAATCTTAAAAAGTGTGACTAAATGGGACAATTTTTTTGGGACGGAGGAGTAGTAAATATCAAGCTGCCCGATTTTCCAGTCCATATCTATATGCATTTTTAAGATATGCTCTATGAGGAATCAAATTAAGCTGAAACTTGAGGTCCAAAGGATACGCAAATGCCATGCGCTGAAGTAAAGCAGAAAATTCATTTTAAAAATTCATGTAGATGAATAATTCTATATTTATATTCATATTCATTTGATCAATCATGAAAGAGATCCTGGGTCTTGGATCTGTTTATGGAATATCCCCCATTATATATTCACATATTGAAACGGAGATAGAATCATAGAAAGACAGGGCATGTATGGCATTCTTATGTTCATAAGTGAATTATAGATATAAACTATGCCAAGAAAGTGCTTCCCCCACTTTGGCAGGAATCATTTAGTGAATGGTCAATCATCTATAAGAGGATATAAATAATCAAAGTTTTAGCTTATACAATTACTACAGTGAGTGGTAGATATTGCTCCATGATAACGACAACTGTCTACTTGTAAACTTAAAGTATGATACACATGGGCTCCTCAATATTTATGTAAATTATGCACAAATAACCCATATAAGCACACTGATTAAAATTTGATATAAAACATAAAACTAATGATAGCAATAAGATATGAACATAGTACCATTTATCATCCGACTTTTTGAGTCCAAAGATCTTTTTCTTTCTTTACATGCATCGAGTCATGAACATTAGGCAGCTAACTCGGGAAAGAACAATAATAATGTATCTCTTTTAACTCTGCAACATAAAATAAGATATTCTTTTTGTTACTTTTTCCCCAAGGTGAAAGGTTACATTCTTCTCAGCATGCGCAATAGCATAATTTTTTGATTAATGAGGAAGCCTTAAGGAAAATGACACTATCAAACAAACTGCAGTACTGATGAATTTAGCAACCTGGTCTGTGACACCCTAATATGGACTTGACAAAGGTAATGGGAATATTTTGATTTCCAGCATAAAAGATCAAATGGTGCTATCGTGTAATTATCACATTTGAAATGGCAGAATTCCTCAAAATGTCAACACAGTCAATTGGACTGCAACATGTTCAGATAGATTGCTACCAATCAATAGATAGGGATCAAAATGTCAATGTACTTATTATGGTTGTTACAGTTTCTAAGAGAGAGTGACTCCTAGCAAATGACAGGCACTATCACAAGCTCAAATAGTGGATCACAACAAGCAATGAAACAAGAAATCATAATGTCCTATTGACAACTGAAGTTGTTGACAGCCATCATAATTTAGATCAAGCTCCTACCAACAAAGCACAAGCTTCTCGTAAGTTGCCGTGTGATGCATAATAGATTATAAATTCAGTTAAGTAAAGAACACAAAAACAGATAACGTAAAGAAATAACAAGTCTCAAGACACACCCAACCTATTCCTTCAATCACAAAAGAGTACTCCATTCGTTCCACTAAGAGAGTCCACATTTGGAAACATTTTAAAAGTGAAACTTTTAGAAGAGCCGTTGGAAGTAAGAACTTAAACTAAATCTTGTATTGTATCGAGCTTGTTTATTTCATACTATATCAACTAGGCCCTCGGGAATTTGTACGCTTGATTTTCTAAAAGGGACTCCTAGGAAAGAGGAACTCTTTGAATAGCATGGAAGGAGCAAATTTCTTTATTATATGGGATGCGCCAAAAACGTCTCAAACTTGCCAAATTATTATTCGGCAACTGAAAGGGAGTGCTCTTCACCCTTTTCTCGTTCAGGACCAGAAAATCCTCGTAAATTATATAAATTTATGGAAAGGTTAGTATGAGGAAACTAAAGAGTTCCCTAAGCATAACGGACTTAACATGAACTCTTACAGGAGTTGGGAGTATGTATAACTAATCAATTGTGGTTTGAAACAGAAATTTTAGAGCACTCAACATAAAAGCAATTGTAAAGCTCTTCTTACATATTAAAATCTCAAATCCCTAAACAAAATCAAAAAGACCTAATGCATTTCCTTGAAAATAATTTTATCCGGTAACATGATCAATAATTTTATCCGGTAACATGATCATCCTAGATTTCAAAGTTACAATGAAACAATTAGTCTATCACTCTATCTTGAAATGATTTAAGCCAAATTCGAACAAAAATTTCATTTTTAGATATGTAAAACCGTGAACAACCATTGTTTCACCAAAATTCTATACAGTAATAAACAAACAAGACTTGAACAATTTATCTAAACTAGAAATAAGTTGACCACAAAAAAGGATATCCGAAATTACATTTGTTCATATTTCAATCGACATATTAAAGAAAGAGTGAGCGTCGCGAAATTTTTGATGAAAGATGAAGGACGGTGAACTCACCTCATAGAAAGTGGTGTGAACTGCATTTTTAAAGTGACGGCTCTGTAGCCTTTCCCGGCGTTGAATATATTATTATAAGTAATACGGATTATGGGAGCAATTTTAAGGGAAAACAGTGGGAGAAAATTTTCAAAGAAAATTTAAATTAATCGGGACGGTTTGGATTCATAATTGATCCCCGACTGCAAAATGGGGCGGCTCTAAATTTATCAACCCATAGTCGTGGTTGACTGGCTTGGTGGTAGACTGCTTGATTCAAGTCGTGCTTTACGGTGGAAATGAATATTTTTCTTTTTCTTTTTTCTTTTTTGAGAAATTCGGTGGAAATGAACATTGGAAAAAGTTAAAAAGAGTTGATTTCCGGTATTTTGAGTGAACATTTTGACTAGTAGTTTCAGTGGACGTGAATAACGAGTGGAATACATTCGAGTTTAATCACACTAAAATACTAATTTATTGGAGCTTTAAGTGATAGTTGGTAGTAGACTACGGTGCTTAGTGGATATTTGTATGTGCTGCTCACCTAAGACTATGAAATGAATGTACACATGAACCGGAGCCAGGAGATTGTCTCAACTTAAATCCTTTTGATGTGAGAATTAGTAGGTGATTAGCAAGTAACTTTACGATAGTTAAGGATCGGAGAGCTCTAACATGCAAGTCAAGCTAAAATTCTTAGTGCTCAACAATGAAAAATGAGAGAGGGAGTAGAAGGAAACTAGGAGGGGAGCTAGAGAGTGAATAGTGTATAGAGAGTGAAAACTCACCTAGCCAAGTTATTTATAGCCCAAGGTGGGAAACAAGGTTGTAGGTTATCGACGAGCTAGATCAATAAGGTTTCTTTTGTACACGGGGACTACTGACAAAAATAGAGATTAAATGAGCTCAAGTGGGCACGGATCCCTAAATGAGCGCAAGTGGGCACGGGGCACGTTGACTTTACCATTTCTCCAAGGCCAATGTATGGACTCCATGTTTTCTAACCATGTCTGCCATAAAGAGTTTGTTCCTTTGGAAGAGTCTGCGGGCGTATGTCCTCGTTGAAGTGCCAACTCGTTATTAACCAGGTCGGTGGCACCTAGGCTAGGTCGGCAAGGGTCTTTGGCAAGTAGGGAGATTGGCATAAGGGATGAGCTCGGCTCTTTAGAGGTCCTCACCACTGGGGAGCTCGACTAAGGAAGGAGCTCGTCTCTTTAGAGGTCCTCATCACTAGGGAGTTCGACTAATTAAGGAAAGATCTCGACTCTTTAGAGGTCCTCGTCACTAAGGAGCTTGGTCCTTTCGTCACTAAGGAGCTTGGTCCTCTCGTCAGTGAGGAGCTCGGTCCTCTCGTCACTAAGGAGCTCAGTCTTCATCACTAGGAAGTTCGGCTAAAGAAAGAGCTTGGTTCTTTAGAGGTCCTTGTAACTGGGGAGCTCGGTACTCGTCACTAGATGGTTAGCCACTAAGTGGTCGGCTACTGGGCAAGTCTTGTGCTTTCAATCTTGCAAGATGGTGGTTCCCTTGTCTAGGTGTAGAGATGTTAAAAGGGCCACGGCCCGTAGGGTTGGCCCGTTTAAACCGAAAAAAATAGGCTCAATATTTTTGGCCCGTTTAAAATCAGGGCTTTTTAGGGTTGGCCCGTTTAACCCGCGGCCCGTTAGGGCTGGCCCGCTAGGTTTCAGGGTTGGCCCGCTAGCCCGCATAATATTAATTAGGCCGTAAAAAGTTTAGGAGATACGTAAAACAACCACCATGAGAATAAAACCAACAACCTTTAATTCAAAGTCAAACACATTTATCCTTTGCACTACAGGTCTTCTTAGTGTACTTGTGAATAAATACTGAATAATAAACAAAATTTTTGGAAAGAACTGCTAAATAGAGCTATTACATTATTTATTTTGAAAATAACAAGTTGAAAATTATAACACATCGATGTAAAAAAATGTCTAGTTTATATTTCTTTTGAAAAACATAAGAAACTATCAAAGTTATGAATGGTTTATTGATTCACTATTTCAAAATATTGTTATATTATATCTTTACTCGTGGCCCGATAATGGTCCGTTTAGCCCGAAACCCGCTAGGGTTAGGGTTAGGTCTACAATATTAGTGGCTCGAAAAAACTGGACCGTTTAGCCCGTAGCCCGTTAGGGCCACAACCCGTTAGGGCTGGCCCGAAACCGCTAGGGCTAGCCCATTTAACATCTCTATCTAGGTGGCATTAATCTAAGTGAGTCTTAGAAATATTTCAAAGATTCCTTAGGATACCATGCATGACAGGTCATGGTGGAGAATACATTGTTGGAATAAGAATTTTTCTAAAATATCTAAAGACATTTTGTAAGAAAATATGGATATTATAGTATAGTCGTGAGTCATTTTATACAAAGACACTCATTTACTAAGAAGCATGTATTTCAGCTAAGCTCACTTAGGAGATCATGAGCTAACACTTATGAAAAGAACACACTGGTATAGGGTAGCACCCTCCCTGAATGTGACTCGAAAATAATACTCCCTCCGTCCCTAAATTATTGTCTTCCTTTCCTTTTTCGTCCGTTCCAAAATAATTGTCTTGTTTGAAACTTTCCTTTTTAGAACATCACTTTTACTATTTTACCCTTACTTTTTCTTCCTACTTTAATTATGGGCCACATACACATGGGCATTAAAGAAAACAACACACTTTTTCAATACTATTCCAATATTAATAATCAAGTAATTGAGTTTTCTTAATCCGTGTGCCGGGTCAACCCAGACAATAATTTAGGGACGGAGGGAGTACAAAATGAGAATAATATTCTCGATGATTGCTAAGTCAAATCAAGGAGTGACACGTGTCTAACCCTTGCCTCTAAGGCTCTAAGGCACCTATCACCACTTGTCTCGGTATTTCTTCCCTTTGGTAATAGATAACCGTATGTGACTGACTCATGCGGATATATCCAAAATGTTATACATGTTTTTTGCTTGCATATATACTTTCAATTAAGTTGTCTGTTTCTATCATTACTTTTTTTTTTCTTTCTAATAAGGGTGCATCTAATTTCAGGTAAAATAGTTTAAGCTCTGGGCTGGATTGTTGAGAAGGATTTAATGGACTTGCACCGCTCTATGAACAAAAAAAAAAAATGAAAAGCAATGTCGATAAAGCCACGAAAAACAGTCCCAAAATTCATACCATAAAAATAGTCCATAATTACTACAGTAATTAATTCGTGAAGAGACTATTACAACCTATCAAACGGGTTAAATCCATTGTTCATCCCTGCTGGGAGTGGGGATTACCCAAATTTCAATGCCACACATGAGTTTGGATATTTGTCTCATAGCCCATCCTTCTACAGCAATAATTAATAGCTCATTTGATCGTGCGTTTTGATTAAAATACAGCTTATTTATAAAAATTGTGTTTCAATGCTGCGGCAGCAAAAAACTTTTCAAAACGCAGCTCGCTGGGATTCCCAGTTTTTTCCCAAAAAGCAGGTTTTAAAACGATACTAAAAAATATATATATATGTTGCATATTGAAGTAATATCTCAAACGCATTTATAAAAAAAGACCTGCATTTTGTAAATACTGCACCAAAGGAGTACTGAAATTTGGCAAACTGGAGGCCAATCGAATTAACCCCAAACAAATAAAGACTATACAACGCCATCGATTTTTGTTACTCCCTCCTTTCTTAAATTATTATCATGTTTGACTTTTTTCGGTTAAGTATGATGTTTTTCAAATGCTAATTTGACGTATATTATTTTATTTTTTTAAAACTCATAAAATATGTATTTTGTAATATTTTAAAAGTATTACTACGAGGTATGTGTTTTATGATTTTGAAAAAAATGAAAAAATATACGTCAAATTTGTAATTGAAAAACATCATATTCGACCAAAAAGTCAAACAGAACGATAATTTAGAAACGGACTGAGTATTAAAACTGAGGGATGCTAAATGACGCACACAATTGTGCTAAGCGTCGCACCCACTTATTCTATATTTACTAAAATACCCTTCATTCTATTTACAAAATCTACACTAATCTCTCCCTCCTCTATAGCCGGTCCGTCATTTTAAAAAAGAGCCGGGCCAGCTCTTTTTTAAAATGACGGACCGGCCTTATTATTATTTTTTTTAAACATTGTGATTTTTTTTAAACATAGTTAATTTGTAATTGTTATTGTCATTTGAATTTTTTTAAACAGTGTAGTATCATTTGTATATATATTTTTTTTTGCCATTTTTTTTCTTTTGAAAGAGGTATCATTTGTATTTTGAATACAAATAATATAACATAAAAAATTTAGCAAAAAAATAATAATAATAGGGCCAAGACAATTTTATTTAAAAAAAAAAAAAAGATTGACATTTGGGGAGAGCCGGGCCGGCACTATTGGATATAGCCGGGCTGACTATATAACAAATGGCCGGACCGACATTTTGTTATATAGCCGGGCCGGCTATATCCTATAGGGCCGGGTCGGCTCTAGTTTTTAGTAAAAAAACTCTTAATTAAATGAAATAAATGAAAAAAATAAAAAAATATATAGTGTGAAATAGTCATTAACATTAATATGAACTCTAATCTTAATTATAATTAATAATAAGAGCCCGTTTGGTGCAGCATTTACAAAACACAGTGTTTTAAAAACGCAGCGTTTTAAAAAATGCAGTGTTTTAAAAACGGAGGTCTTTCCTTATAAATACGTTTGGGATATCACTTTAATACGCAGCTTTTTTTTCCTAGTAGTGTTTTAAAACCTGCGTTTTGGAAAAAAGCTGGGAATTCAAGCGTTTTAAAACGCAGCTGCGTTTTGAAAACGCTGCGTTTTCTGCCGCAGTATTGAAACACATTTTTTGCAAATAAGCAACGTTTTATTCCTGCGTTTTGGCCAAAACGCTCGACCAAACGGGCTCTAAAGGCTTGTTTGTGTAAGTAAACAGTATATTAAACAGTATATCCTCCGTTAAATTTATCCGAACTGTACCAATATATTTATTTGTCAATACCATTAATATGAACTCTAATCTTAATTATATATAATACTAATCAAGGGCATTTTTATCATATTTTATAAAAATTCATTAAAAAGGTGCGACACTTAGCACAATTGGGTGTGTTATTTAGCGCCGCTGTTAAAATTTTACACTATTTTTTCTGGACGTGGCAAGAGGACGATCTTTAACTACAAGATTAAACATATTACAGAAGAGTAATGTTACAAACCTACAACAACAAAATTCGTTTATAGATTTAATTTACAGCTAACTTTAAAGTGTCATATTGCAAAACTACGAAATTTCCATTATAGAATGAACGCAACCCTATATACCCTCATTCTTTTATAATCACTTAATCAGTCAACATAGGGATAGACTCAAATCTCAAAAGACAAGCATATATCCGGTGTTTGATCCTTCAATAATCTCCCAGCACCTGCCAAGTAATAAAGTGAGCATCCTATGCCCTAACCTCATTTTTAAACCAAATCACTAATGCCATGTTTTTGGTTTTAAAAAAAAAACACCTGAGAGATTTATGCCTTTATTCACCTCCTTTTTTTCTTTTTTAGCTTTTCTACACAGCAAAAGGAGAAAATTCCCAAACAGAGCCTAAACTAAAAAAGAATGAAGTTGTTGTGTAGGGTAAACATTACATACTAGTATTTCAATACTCCATTATTTAATATTTTCATAATATTGGTACCCTTTTGTCAGAGAGAACATGTTCTCATTGTTTATTATCAGATCAGAAGACTCCTATCGTATAACACATAGTAGCAGAATTGGTGCTGAAATGAAATCAAACATACTTGCCTGCTTTTTCATTACTTTGTTATCTTCTCAAATCCTATCAAGCTTGGCTCTTGACAATGTTTCCCCTTCCAAAAATACAGTAGAGCTTGACCATGGTAAGAATTTATTAGATTCTAGCTTCATACTAATATAAATAACCAGCCCATTATGATTCTATGATCATTATACCATACAGGAGTAGGGCAAGGTGCAGTCGTCTCGAATGGAGATGGCAATGGCAGAGAATATGAGATGAAGGAAGAGAGGGTGTATTCAATGACGGGACAGAAAGGGAAAGGGTCATATGGTGGTGGGAATATAAATCATAAGCCCCCTCGTTCAGGAAGCAGGGAAATATCAGGACCCTCTATATACGTATCCTCTGCTGCCCTCTGTCTTAGCTTCTATATTCTCCGGTTTTTCTTCGTCTTCTAGTTCAGATTATTATTATATCTTCAAAGTATGGTGAATTTGGTTCGTTTTCTTTGCTTGTCATTCACATTCAGCAAGCTTTCATGAAGTTCAGTGAGTAGAGTTCCTTTTACTAAGTGTGAGATACTAGTGATCTGGATTCTGGCATCGATTTTTGTTTATCTTGTTTGGAAAGTGTAATATATGAGTACTGATTATTGGTGTATTGTTGGATGAATGTGTTATCGTTTGGTTTAGAAAAACCCTGTAATCCTGTATCGAACAGCTCAAAGTCCACACACACGCACACAAGATCAGCAAGCTTAAGGAGAATCACCAGAAGAATTCACAAGCAGCAAATACTATTTAGCTCAGCCTGAAAAAAAAGAACACGGCTTTGATTTCATCACAGGTACTGCATTCTGATTTTTTACCTCAATGCTAGAAACATTGTACTTTGCTTTGACAAAATTTTGCAGCACCTGTCCAAGAAATTAAAGTGAGCATCTTATTCTGAGTCATTTTTAGTGCTGCATAACTAACCAAGCTACTCGAGTTTGACTCGTGTTCGATTCGATAAAAACTCGTTTGAGATTGAGTTCGTTAGATTTTCAAACCAAGGTTGAACTTTGAAGATACAGAAATATCCACTCTCCACGTGGCATCGGAGGGACACGTAGCCAAGCTGATCTGGAGCCCGGAATAGATGAGTCATCATCCCGAGCTCATAGTTACAACCCGGAGCCCGGGTTCTCCGCCCGCTTCCGACTTACCCGAGGAACCAGATATGGACATCTTTCCCCGCTCGTGATCCTAAGGAGCTCGCATGGTCTCAGACCCGAGCTGTCCTATTAAAGGCCCCGAGGTAATCACCTCGGGAGACAAAGAAAGTCAACGAAAGCTGCCGCATTCAATGCCCACCAGCTGCTGCGTCATCCCGGGACCACCATCTGGCATCCTATTGGACAGAAAGAATACTTGCCTATTAAGGAAAGTCGCATCTAGAAGGTCAAGGGGACAAACAGGGAAGTTCTATCCTCTGCACCAAAACAGGTCACTTCCACATTAATGCATACTGCGGCTGTCAGAGATAGGGACATGGCAGTTTATCCCAGGCCGACACCTGGCAGACCCACTTGTTACAAACCGACTTTGATTCAGTATAAATACAAGGTGATAGCCTTCTTTTATGGTCTAAGTTGAAATTAACGCACACACAACTACAAACTCCCAAAGAATTCAGAGCAAGTACTCTCTCAGAGCAGCCTGAATCCTCACCGAAGACCTTTATCCTTACCATAAACTGATTCTCTCACCGGAGGGCTTTAGCTGGACCAACGTCCAGCTCCCTAACGGTGTTCTTTCATCATCTCAGGTATCTACCGTAGGACAAGTCCCACCTAAGCTTGTGCCTATTGAGAGCCGGGGCATCCTGACCACAGACTAGCTGCTTACGTGGACACGACAGATCACCAAGACCGATTTTGGCGTGATCAGTTTGGTTCCGTTGCCGGGACTCTTACTATTCAGATACCTTCAGATTAAAATCTTCTCAACCTAGCAAATCGACGGTTGGAAATGACAAACTCAAAGCAACAGGCTGCATCAGCCGCTCAACCGGGTGACCCAGCATCATCACATTCTGCTGACCACGTTGACCAGTCAGCGCAGAGGCATGCTCCCAAGACTCCCGGAAAAACCCCTGCCAATAATTCAAGAGGCAGGAGTACAGCCCGGGACGTGGCGCGGGTAATAGCGAAAAAGGCGGCGGAGAGGTCGCGAAATAGCAAAGGAAAGGCCGCGAGAAAAACCCGTCAGGATGGGGATACCGCTAGTGATACTTCTTGCGGAGAAGACACTTGCGGTAATGACGAGGTTAGAATTACTGGTGTGAAGAGGCCGGCCACACAGCTAGAGAGGGATCAAGCTGAGCTGGAAGATCTACGTCGCGAACGGGCGCACGTAGAGAGGATCAGGGAGCTCGAGAGAAAAGAATTCGAGCTCCTCAAGGGTTGAAGCGGCGGAGCAGTTAAAGAAAGCCTCTCGTGGAGAGGGAACAAGCCGTTAGACCCGCCGCGCGATCGTGGACATCGGGCGTGCAAGTTCCTCGGCAAGTGCGCACGACGGGTTGCGCGAGAGTGCCACGAACAGATTGGGAGCTCGGGTCAGTCCGGCCCCTAAAGCAAGTGTACACGATCGACTTCACTCCCGAAGAGAGGGAAAGACCCCGGGTAGCGCCCAGACCGGCTTGGATCCCGAGCACGCTCACGCGGTCAGACGAGCTCGGACGGTACCTACTGGCAGAGAGGCCCAATCTCGGAGGAAAGGTTCCCGAGGGGCAAGTCAAGGCGCTCGCCGTCCCCGCCAAGCAGCTCACCGAGCTCGATCGCTTCATCCCATAAGCGGTCGAAAAATGACGGCCGCGACCGGAGGAGCCAACACATGTCCCGAGCGGATGCCTCGCCGGACAAAGGTCTAAAGGCCCTCCAAGAGCGGTTGGAGGCCCTCGACGAGAAAGCTAGGCCTACCCGCGCGAATATTGGAGAGCCCGTTCGCCGGAGGATCCGAGAGGACACCACCCAACTATCGCCCGAGGCTTCCCGAATTAAAACGTATACGGGAAAGACGCACGCCGAGACTCATGTCTCCGGTTTTGAAGCCAAGATGGGTGTGTGCACCGCACAGAAGGATATGTGGTGCAAGGTCTTCGTTAGCACGTTCGACGCAACGGTGCTTAAGTGGTTTAGGGAGCTCCCCAAAGAGTCGGTGGCAGATTGGAGCGACTTGAAGAAAAAATTCCTTAGGAAGTATGCCTCAGCAGGAGAGCTTCCCAAGGATAAATCCGACCTTGCGAACACAAAGCAAGGCCCAACCGAATCGCTGGCAGATTACATCCAGCGGTTCAAAAACGTGGCTGACGAGCTCTCCAATGTACCCGACGAAACAATAGTGGTCTGCTTTGAAAGTGGGCATCAGTCGGAAAGGTTGTTGGCAGAGCTGAATAATCGGAATCCGGCCACCAGCGCGGAAATGTTCATACTGGCCAAGGGCGTGGCCAAAACAGAGAAGACCTTGGCAGATAGGGCAAAAGCCAAAGGAGTTGCGGCGCCTGCGCAGAACGAGGAGACTAAAAACCCGGACAAGAGGGCCGGGCAGTCAAATACCAGACAGAAGGCACATGACAAAGGGGAGAAAGAGGACAAAACAGTCTACACTCCTCTGAATGCTTCTCGCGAACACATCATGACCGTTCTGCAGCAGGAGAACAAGCTAGGAAAGCCCTACCCTATGAGAGAGGTCAAGTTTCCTCGGAACCCAAACCTGAGGTGCGAGTATCATAAGGAGAACGGACACTCCACCGAAGAATGCCGTCAGCTGAAAAAGGCCATTCAGCGACTGATAGATCGGGGAGAGCTCAGGAGGTTTGAGCAAAGAGAGGAAACGGATAGGAGGTCGGCACCGCATGGTCGGGAGCATATTGAGAGGGAAGAATTCAGGATATCGACCATCCTGGAAAACAACTTGAGCATCACCCAGCTCAGCGATACCATGTACAATCTGAATAACGTGGTATCCCAACCTCGGGTAAAGGATGAGGTCGGTATATGCTTTTACCCCAGCGAGATGGCGAGCACGTCTGGCTAAAGTGCAGCCACAATGCATCTCGGGATAGAGCAGTACATGGTTAGGCGGGTACTCATCGACACGGGGGCTAATCGGAACATCATGTATTATGATTGTTTCAAAAATGAAGCTCACGGACTCGCAGCTCATCCCGAGCAACATCCAGTTGGAAGGCTTTACCGGGCATCGAGTGATAACCAAAGGCACCATCTCGATGAAGGTGACAGTCGGAGAGGGAGACATCTTCAGAACGGAGAAAATAGAGTTTCTCGTTCTCGACATCCCGTCTCCCTACAATGCAATTTTGGGCCTTCCTCGGACCAAGTTCGGCATGGTCGTCTGCGCCTCATCAAAGAATCAAATTCGCCGCCAACGGGAAGGTCGGCATGATGAGGAATGACCCAAAAGTACTCTATCTCGTTTGATAGAGACACGAAAGAAAAGGAGGCGACAGAGGCTCAAGCCGTGGAAGTGCGCCACAACCGGCCAACGAGCCCGACCATCACCAGGTTGAAGCCCGGTAATAGTTGAACGGCTCGCGTTCCGAGAACGCGACTTCTACTTCCGGCGTGGCAAAAGATTAGCAGCTAGCGCGGGCTAGCAACCCTAGCTCGCATGAAGCGGGCCGAGCCGAAAGAGCAGTGATCACGATCGAAACCTCGACAATCGCGACGTCCCGGACATTCGGCCACACGAGGACTTCGACGAGGTGATCATCAACTTCGATTTTCCCGACCAAAAATTAAAATTGGTGCGGATATCGACGAAGGAGAGCGTCAAGCTATCATTCAATTCCTCAGGAAACACCGATGTATTCGCTTGGAGGGTTGAGGACATGAAGGGTATTAGTGAAGACGTCTCCGTTCACAAGCTCGCGTGGACCCCGCAATCACCCCCATACAACAGCGACCACGGGTTTTTTCGGAGAAGCAGCACTAAAGAAGAGGTCGACAAGCTGCTCGGGCTAAGATTATAAAAGAGATTTTTTACCCGACTTGGATCGCAAATGTCGTCATGGTAAAGAAGACCGGCGGCAAATGGAGGATGTGTGGATTACACCGACTTGAATAAAGCTTGCCCAAAGCGGTACCCGCCCGAATAGACCGGCTCGTGGATGCCATAGCCGGCCACAAAATTCGAGTTTCATTGATGCCTACTCGGGGTATCACGGATCGAATGTGGCTAGAGGATCGAAGCTTCTGACCTTCTGCGGGGGCTCTGATCTATGTGTTATGATGCCTTTTGGGTGAAGAACGCGGGCTACATACCGGAGAATGGTAAACAGAGTGTTCGGCGACCGGCTCGGACGCAACGTGGAGGCTTATATCGACGACATGGTCATTAAGACCAAGAAAGCAAATCACGTCGAAGACCTCCAAGAAACCTTCACCACTGAAAAAATAACATGAAGTGAATCCGCAAAATGCGCCTTTGGGGTCACCGGGCAAATTCTTGGGATACATGGTGAATGAGCGAGGCATAGAGGCAAATCCGGGAAGATCCAGGCATTGCTAGATATGAAGGCCCAACAAATATCAAAGCGTGCAGCCTCAATGGCGGGATAACCGCCTTGAGCGGATTATAGCCAAAGCCGAGAAGAGCCTCCCTTTTTCAAAGTTTTGAAAGGGAGCGAAGTTTACTTGGGGACAAGAATGCGACAAGGCTTTTCTTGAGTGAAGCAATACCTTGACCCGCCTTTCTTTGTCCGCCGTACCTGAGAAAAGTTATATATTTATATCTCGGCCTGGATGCGGCGGTGTGCAGTTTTGATTAGAGAAGAGGGCTCTATTCAAAAGCCGGTGTATTACGTCTCTCACGCGCTTCCGACGTAGAGACGCGATACTTGAATGTTGAGAAGGTAGTCCTAGCGTTGATAGTAATGGCGAGGAAACTATCACATTATTTCCAAGCCCATGCTTTGATCGTCTACTCGACTTACCTCTCCGGAAAATGCTACACAAACCCGATGTCGCCGCGGAATGATGAAGTGGGCGACGAGCTCTCCGCTTTCGACATCACTTACGAGCGGAGAAAAGCGTCAAGGACAAGCACTCGCCGACTTCATAGCCGAGACATCATTCACTCACGAGTCTCCGGATATACCCTCAGCCGAGTTAGAGAAAGACTCGCCACAGGTCACCCCCCCGACCAAGACTATCCGCTCTAGCTCTCATGAAACACGGCCTATCCACCACTGGCGCTTGTTCGTAGATGGATCCGTCGCCGGCTCGGGCGGGGTGTGGGTCTATCCCTGGTTTCCTGAAGGAATTGAATTTCGGAAAGTTTTCGATTCAAGTTCCCCGCATCAAACAACCGCCGAGTATGAGGGTGGTGGCAGGTCTACAATTAGCAAGAGAACTCACGCTTACACAAATTGTTGTCTTCGCGACTCCCTCGTTGTGAAGCAAATTTCGGGAATATGGGGCTAATCACCCCACACCGATAAAATACTGTGAGCTCGCAAGGCAACTACTATCCGAGTTCGACTACTGGGAGGTTCAGCAGATCGATAGAGAAAGCAACACTCGGGCGACTATTTATCCAAAGTGGCTTCCATGGAACTAAAAGATCCGCCCGAGATGTTCAAGTGGAATTCTTGGATTCCCCCGCAGAAGAAGCCGTCTTGCCAATTATCGCAACCACGAGGTGTTGGATAGATGAGGTCGAAGATTACATCGAGCATGGGACCTTGCCCGATGACAAAAGCCTAGCCCGGCAAATCGAAAGAGAGCGCTAGGTATACAAGGTCGCCGGAGTGCTGGGCGATCTTTCTCAAAACCTTTGCTAAGATGCGTACGACCCGAGGTCACGAAAATTTATTAGCGAGGTACACGAGGGAGTATCGGAGGACACCCGAGCCCGCACTCTCTCCGACAGTCATATTCCACGGATACTCTTGGCCTACACTTAGGATCTTTGAGGCCTACGTCGGGAGGTGTGACAAATGCCAAAGATTTGCCGATGTGCCGGACTACCTTACATTGCCACGAGAACCGATGGTCGCACTGCCCTTCGACATGTGGGGAATTGACCTCATGGTCCTTTTCCCAAAGCTCGCGGAGGTTGCGAGTTCTTGATTGTGGCTGTGATTACTTTACAAAGTGGATTGAAGCCAAGCCGCTGGAGGATTGCCAAGAAAAAGCCATCGATTTGTACACGACTTCATCGGTGCGATTTGGGCTACCTCGGGTTATAGTCTCCGATCACGGACACAATTCGCTACCAAGTTTACAATGAACCGCGAGAGGATGAATGTTAAACACTGGATGTCTTCAGTTGCTCATCCGCAAGGCAACGGCCAAGCAGAGGCCGGGAATAAGAAAATTCTATACTCCCTTAAAAGGAGCTTAGAAGAGAAAAAAGGAAGATGGCTGGAAGAGCTCCCGCAGATCCCGTGGAGCATCGGACATCTCGTGCGGGTCCGACGGAGAAACGCCATTTGCTTTAACCTACGGCTCGAGGCAATGGCACCGGTGAAATGGCCCTACCAACAATGGTGTTGCACTTTGATGAAAAGACAAATGCGTAGCTCTGGGGCTTGACCTCGATCTGTTAGAAGAGCGCAGGGAAGCTCGCTTAAGAATGGTGAATTACAAGCAACTCGCGAAGGGTCATCATGATCGGAGAATAAAGGCTAGAACCTTCTCGGCCGGAGATTGGGTCCTCGTGAAGATCGAAGTCACAGGCAGAAATGCTCAGCGGAACAAGTTATCCCCGAATTGGGAAGGCCCATTCCGGGTTACCTCGATCATCCGAGAAGGAACCTACCGACTTGCCGAGCAAGATGGAACATTATTGAAGAACCCTTGGCATGCGGATCATCTCAAGAAATATTATTTATGATTGTAAATTTTACTTTTGTAAATTGAAGTAAGTGTATGACAACAAAAACCTTGTAAAGAAATTGAAGTTTGTTTACTCGGGTTTTCGTATTATATTATTCAAATACCTAGAGTCAGACGGCGGGCTACTTTAAGGTATATTAAAAATACTTATAGCGGGCAGCGGGCCCTTAAGTAAAAATAATTACTCGAGCATGGTAGCAGCATACCCCGAGTAGTTTGAAGACCTCACCGCAAAGTCAATATTGAATCACTCGGTGTAGGTGGAATAAAGTCATCACCGGAAAGTCAATAGTGAATCACGCCGCGATAGACTTTGAAAGATTACGAAAGGTCGACCGCAGTCACCCCGTAATAAACAAACCATTGCCGACGAGAGGCCAAAGCCACGTTGCAATAATTGAAATGATTGAAATTTGCAATAATTGAAGAGATTGATATTTGCATTCAAAAGAACATATTAAATACAAGCTAGAAATACTTGTTTAAATTTACATCTACGAGTTAATATTACTTGTTTAAATTTACATGTCACAAAATTTACGAGCTCGCAGCTCAAAACCAAGGTACAAAAATCTTCTCGGCTATAGCTCGGCGCATTTCGCGGCCATCACATCCTTCGGTTCTCGGCTCGGTGGTCGTCACACCTTCGCATCCTTCGGTAGTTGGTCGGCACCGGCCGAGCTCGGCATTTTCTTGCTCGTCGCCTTCCCGGCCTCCAGGCCATCTGTCAAGCCGAGCATCGACCAATTTTTCAACATGTTGTTGAAGGATAGCCGGGTGTTCCTGTGCCTTACCACGCCTTTAGCATCTTCTTCATCGATAGCCTGGATGTCCTCGGCATCAAACGGCACGAGCACGGCACCTTTCTGTTCAAATCATCAAAGGGGTGGAGGCTCCCCACTCAACTAGCGCCTCAAGCGGTATCCCGCACCCGCCGCACTGGAGAATCCGATATCGCCCTTTCATCATGTATGGGGCAATATCCTCGACGAACGACTCGCCTCCTTGTACCGAGCGATGAGGATTCCCGCCGATACCGTGCTCTGACGTCATCAACCTCCGTGGTGAGTTTCTCCATCCTCCTATCGAGATCTTGGATGGCCGCTTCATGCTCCGAGCTCTTGCGCAAAGAATTCTTCAAAACTCTTCATCTCTCGCCCGGTGATCTTCGTGGCCTCCTCGGCCTTCTGAGCCTCCTCGGCCGCTGGGCTTCCTCGGCCTTAGATTGCGCCGTCACCGCGGCGAAGAGTGAAGTCTTGGTCTTTTCGAGCTCGCATCCTTAGCCTTTAGCTCCTTATCCTTTGCTCTGAGCCGATGGCGAAGGCGGGACAGCTCGGATGTATCTTCCTTGACCCGTCGGACTAGGTCGGACTTGCCTTCTCACCTCGGCCAACCGAAGATCAAAGTACTTCGCATAGTGGGCCATCTGCGAACAAAGAAAGTTAGCAACATGAAATGAAGAAAAGTTTAAACAAAGCTGTAGGTACAAACCTCCACCGCGAGCGAGTCATCGTCTTCGAGCGCGATCGGAAGACCGCTGCGAGCTCGTCATCCGGAGAATCTGCGTAGCCCCGGACCTCGGTTGAAGAGCAGGTCTCTGGCACACCCATCCGGCTATTACCTCGACCTCCTCCCGGAGTCACCTTCTTTACCCTTGAAGACGATTTCGGGAGAGAGGCTCCTCCTGGTCATATCAATATGGTGGCCTCGGGCGCCTCGAGCGAGCCCCGACTCGGGGCCTCTCCGGCGGTCCCGACTTCTTCGCCTCGGCGGGAGGCCCGGTCTTGTTTTACGAGCTCCGCCTCATCACTGGCCGAAGCCCGCTTGGTCTCCGAAGAGCCACGGAGATCGGAACGGCGTGCACAATCCCTCACCCTATCGGCTTCATCGGGCAAAATAGCGCGTCACCTCCGGCGGCTAGCCCGAGCTCGCCTCGCCTCATCCTTGCGAGCTCCGGAGGCGGTGGTCCTTTTCACCTTGAAGGCGCCGGCAACGTTCACCATATCTCGCAAAAGTACACAAGTCAATATTCATCCGAGGAAGAAATACTTGGAAGAAAAATGCAAAACAAATACAAAAGACATGAATAGCATTACAACCCTCGGGCGACCCTCGGGAACCGGGCGCTGCTTCTCCTCTACCCGGCACATGCTCACATTGGATGCGAACTTGTCATCCATGTGTCCTAGCCACCCCGGCGACTCCACCGCAGCATTGTACACCTCGGGTGAACCCCGCCGAAGGTCCTCCTCGATAGCCCGGTCATTGAGAGGAATGGCTCATCCGCAAGGATCGCCTCCCAATCATACGGTCTGTCTCCACGTTCGTGAAGAGGGGGTCTCGAGCACCCGCGAGCGATGCCGTCGTAGTCCCCGCCTCTTCAGCGCTTGAGCCCGTGCACTCTCCCCGAGGGCACATTGAAGTTCCAGCCCTGGCTCCTCCACCAGACGATCTTGTCGGCCCACCTGTCTACCTTCCCGGAAAGGGGTGAAGAGCTTTATCCGGCTTGTTATGGGCTTTGCACCGAGACGATGGGAAGAGACCCATGTCCGGAAATAGTATCCGAAGAGGGAGAGATGGCTCGCAGCCCGAGCTCTGGACACGTGCGATGAAGCACACCCGTCCTCACCACCCCAGAGAGGTCGAGGGGCATTGCGGATGTCTCCTCGAGAACTCGCAAATCGGGGATCGAGTGGGAGCCGCAGTCCGCCAAGAGTGAAGAAGCCGAGGTAGAAGCCCACTTTCCCGCGCAGGCCTTGCTCTACCCGCCTTTTGTCGCGCCGGATCGAAGCCCGGAATCCGTTGTGTGATGAAGGGCCTCCCACGAAGAGATGTCGGAAGAGGAGATCCTATTCCTCCAGCCTCCTCGGGGCCATAGCCGCCGATCGCCCTCTCGCCGAGGTGGACTCTCGAGCCGCAGAGGTATCGCCCGCCCGATGTAGACACCCCACCATCTTGTGTAGGTTCTTTGATCGCGATTCGGAAGAATTGATGTCTCGCGAAGTTGGCGAGTTCGCTCACCGAGATTCCGCAAGAGCCGGGTCATGGTGAAATATTTGCAGATCGGGCGCTATTATTTGGTTTTTGTCCTCTAGCACTTCCATTTGAGCGGCAAATGGGAGTGGAGGGACCCAGGGGCTCATCGGCCACTACCCTATCCGAGAAGTCGGAACCCCAACATCTTAAGATATCCCGGCTTCACTTGAAGTACGACCTCCCGATCCTGGCTAACCGGTATATGTTCTTATGTGTGGGAGATCGGGCAAACACGGACAAAGACGGAGAATCACCTAAATCTACGGGACCTCGGGCTACTAATGGTACGTTACCATCTAAGCTCGGGAGTATCCCGAGGACGAGGAAGACTCGACGGGGTAAATTCGGGACCCTAAAGCTAACACCTCGCCTACCCGAAAACATGTGAAGAGAAATAAAGAATTCAAGTATGAGCAGATCGGAATACCCGATTCAAGGAGAAAGCTCGGGAAGCGAGGATGTACGGAAAGCACTTGAGAAACACGTGAGACCCGAGACACGTGGCACCGGAAGTTAGTACCGAATAAATGGCGATTGACAACAGAAAGCGATGATCGATATATATTGCAACCAGGGCAAAAACGATCGAAAAAGTGGATATAAAGATAGAGGAGGTTCGATGAAACTAACCTACTGAGTAAAATCGACGAAAGAGGCGTAATCGGAGAAAAGCGGAATGACGGTTGAAGAAATGTCGCCGAAATCGCAGTCGCGGAGGTAGAATAGGGTTTTTAGCAAAAAGTGATGATCAGTTCTAAAACCCTACTTATACCCTTGCGACGACGTCGTTTGTACGGACGACCCGAATTACGACCCGGAGTTAAATGGATAGTCCGCGTGTTTTCCCTCAAAAGCCATCAATGCGACACCGTTTTGCACAAAACGACGGTTCCAATTCAAAAAGTTGAAAAGACGGGCATTTAATGAAAGCCGTCAGAATTTCGCGCCAATGATTTGGCACAAATTCCAACAAGAGGTGTGTTGGTGAAGCTTCTACCTCGCCTAAGACGCGAGCCGGACTTCCCGACTTAGAGAGTGAAACCCTCACCTCGGGAACTCGGGGCTACCGAAGATACGAAATTTCCATTCTCCACGTGGCATCGAAGAGCACGTGGCCAAGCCGATCCGGGAGCCCGGAGAGGATGAGTCATCATCCCGAGCTCGTAACTACAACCCGAGCCCGGTTCTCCGCCCGCTCCGACTTACCCGAGGAAACAATATGGTTATCTCTCCCCGCTCGTGACCCTAAAGAGCTCGCATGGTCTCGCACCCGAGCCGTCCTATTAAAGACCCCGAGGTAATCACCTCGGAGACAAAGAAAGTCAACGAAAGCCGCCGCATTCAATCCGCACCACAAGGCTATCCCGGACCACCATCGACATCCTATTGGACGTAAAGAATACTTGCCTATTAAGGAAAGGCGCATCTAGAAGGTCGGGGACAAACAGGAAGTTCTATCCTCCGCACCGAAACAGTCACTTCCACATCAATGCATACTATGGTCATCCGAGATAGGGACATGGCGCTCACCCCAAGTCGACACGGCGCATCCACTTGCTACAAACCGACTTTGATTCAAGATAAATACAAGGTGATAGCCTTCTTTATGGTCTAAGTTCAAATTAACACACACAACTACAAACTCCCAAAGAATTCGAGCAAGTACTCTCTCGAGAGCTGAATCCTCACCGAGACCTTTATCCTTACCATAAACCGATTCTCTCACCGGAGGGCTTTAGCCGGACCAACGTCCGGCCTCCCTAACGTGTTCTTTCTTCATCTCGGTATCTACCGTAGGACAAGTCCCACCTAAGCTTGTGCCTATTGAGAGCCGGGGCATCCTAATCACAGACTAACTGCATACGTGGACACGACAGATCACCAAGACCGATTTTGGCGTGATCATACATAGTTCGTACATAGTTGAGGTGGTGTTTTTGAAGTTTACCCTATAATTTATTCACAGGGAATATATTTGGAATTTGCCGTATATATCATCCTGTTCTTCTTTTTAGGAATACCTCGAACTCGAAGACCACATAACGGAGAGAGAATTCAAATATAACAACCTGACCAGATCTCAAATTTCCAATGGTTTTGCACTTTTGGAGTACTTATGAGTCAGTACCTTTAGTTGCTTTTCTCTATGTCCCGTGCCTGTAAGCTTTTACCAGTTTATCATCACTATCACTCACGTGCTTCTGATAATCCAACGCACATAGTTTTACTTTTTCAAATAAAGTAATGTTATGGGTATTTAAAGAGTATTAAATTTTTTTTAAATCAAATGATATATTAGTTAATATAACAATTAATCTCATGCATTAATTATAATTTTTAATTTTATTTTTTATACCACATCAGCTATCACATTAGCTGACACATCATTTAATACAATAAATTTAGTACTATTTAAATACCCATAATATTACTCTTTCAAAAACTATTTCAGAATTTTAGAACATTATATGATATGTTTACGTGAATAATACACTTTTCATTCCTAAATAATTGATCTGTTTGATCCTACTACAGATTAAAAAGAACCTAGTTACTAGTTGACTTTATTCTAAATATTGGTATTCTACTTTAAAGACTATATGCAAGTGCGACCCATCATTAAAGTAACAAGAAAAATAAGAGTAACATAATAAAAATGTTTTCCTTTGTTCCTTAAAAAAGAGTCCATATTTCTTCTATCCCACATCCTTTCATACTTCATGTTTCATTGCAATTTAGCCCTACATAAGTCGTTGTAAAAAAGGTCGAATAAAACAATAAATACAAATGTATAACTAAAATTTAATGAGACAGAGAGTGTGATGGGGATGGGATAGATGATTTGAATCTCTTAATAAGTACTCATACTCAATATCTACTTTAATGCATATGTGAATAGGAAAACATTGGGTGCCACTTTAAATTTACAAATTTTTCAAAGAATTTTTTTTTAATGCAATTGTGAAGGAGTGTTGTAGATAGGATGGGTCAACTAAATTATTTTATGTTGGGTATGAGGCTAGGGATGGCAATTTCGAACTGAACCGTGGATATTCAAACTGAACTGAACCGAAATTGACTGTTATTAACTGGTTTGACTGGATATGGGGTGGGTAATAGGGATAACCGAAATAAAAAATTGGGGAATGGTTTGATTTTGGTATTAGCAGTACCCGCCCCATTACCTGCCCAATTACCCGAACTACTTATTTAGTGCTAATATAATTTTATCCGTATTTTCATATAAATATTTACCATATAACTTAGGTATACTCCCTCCGTCCTCAAATTATTGTATTGTTTAACCCGGCATACGGATTACGAAAAATCAATTGACTTAATTATTAATATTGATATAGTGTGTAGTTTCTATTAATGCCCATGTGCATGTGGCCCATAATTAAAGTAAGAAGAAAAAGTAAGAGTAAAATGGTAAAAGTGTTGTCCTAAAAAGAAAACTTTCAAACAAAACAATTATTTTGGGACGGATAAAAAAGGAAAGCAAGACAATAGTTTAGGGACGGAGGGAGTATATATGTTAGATTTAAAACACTAAAATTCAAACATATTTCTTAATTATGTGAATCTGCCGCTCAGTTTACTTAGTCGTTCACTCCTCTTCATCACTTAATTATTTAATATTTGGTGAATTTGTGGCGTGCACAACTACTTAACTTGACTTTTTAGCTTTTACGAACATGATTATAATATAGTTTTAAGTATAATTATTATCCTTTATCAAGTCATATGAACTTGATTAAATAATATGTTATTTAAAAGTTCTTTTTGAGTATTTTTTCTAATCATTAAATTGTTTGAAGCTAAATTGTTAGTTTGACGAATTACCCGTGTACATTCCCCGATTAATCGTTACCCATGAAAAATGGATATGGGGTGACAAATTGATTACTCGATGGAAAATGTGGGTGGTATTATGCATAATCGCCTTCAAACCGCCCCATTGTCATCCCTATATGAAGCTATTGATATTTTGACATATAACGCAATTGTGAAGGAAGGACGTTAATATAAGAGATTGTATTTACATCCCTCTTCTAAAATTGTATTGAATATCAAAATATCAATAGTCACATATCTAATATAAAATAATTTAGTTGACACATTGTATCAAAAAAGACAGAATTCTCTATTCTAAAAAGATATTTTATCTCCTATTTTAATCGTTGAATCTTTATCACATATGCATGAAAATAAACAACATTAATTACCATGTAATTTTTGATACACATGTAGTGAAGATATCAACAATCTTCCTCTGCAATTGCAATGAAAACTTTTTTTCTTTTAATTTATAAGTCCAAACTAGTACCCAATTTTTATCATTCACATTAATGTTCTAATATGTTCTTATTGGCTCTGCGTAAAAACCTGCCAGTAATTTACACCTTTCTAGTCTACGCGCAGTAGTTGACTTTGAATATTTTCCACGATTCGGTCTCGTCTCCCTTCACAAGATACCTGTCAGGAACCTAGAATATTCGACTTCGATTAGAGCGTGAGTTACGTGAAGTTACAAAAACACCCCTGTTGTGAACTAATATTTTCTCACGAGGGCGGCAAGATTTTATTCATTGTTTTTGAAAGAGACGGCAAGGCTTAATAATTTTATTGTATTCCAGAATTGAGCATAAGACCACATGTGAACACTGGATGACTATGGGCGACGGGATGGCCAAGGCATGAAACTCCTGCATTTCGTGGTTTGCCCATCCTCCCTTTGTTTTAAAACTATTTATTGTCAAAGATCAAAAATGAGAGAATCGTTATATCTACGAGGTATGATATTACGAACTTAAGTTTTGTAGTATCATTATAAGTTTTAGAGTTAGTTTTGTTACATCAAATTTATTTAAATTTCTATACCGTCAGATCAATTTGTTATTTTCTAAGTAATGATGTCAACATTTCAAATTATCACTAATTTAACAACATTTAACCATTCAACGGCTCTAATACTAAAACTTGTAATAATACCACAAGCTCATGCTCGTAATATCATTTTTATACCTATTTGTAATTATGACCAATTTTAATAACACTTATATATTACTTAATTATTAGACTTTTTAAATATGAACTTTTTCGGTGAAATGAAAGAGTATATTGCATGTAAAGTTCCACTAATAATTGTTTTTAAGATACAAATTAATAGTTCGAATTGTAAAACTGTTATGCATTTGAATTCTTATAGTGGAGTGAAAAAAAAGGTTAACTGCAATTCATAGTCTGTTATGCAATTCTTAGTTATACACCAACTTTTCCTGAGAGCATTGCAACCAGTGGCAAATTCAAAAAAATATTTAGTGGGGTTACAAAATTTAACTATCACATAAAAAACTTAGAAATCACAATTACCACTAGTTTCTACCTCATTGTTGCTGTTATGTGTGACTTAAAAAAGAAAAAAAAAATTTGAGTGAGGTCACTATCCAAAAATTCATAGTTTTGTAAGCCAATTTTTTTTTTTGAGTGGGGTCACTTGCCCCCAAACCCTGGGCTGTGCATCCGCCACTGATTGCAACACTTATTAAATACTCCCTCGTCTCAAAATTATTGTTTTGTTTGATCCGATACATGGATTAAAAAAATTAATTGACTTAATTATTAATATTGGTATAGTGTGTAGTTTTCTTTAATGGATATGTACATATACCCTATAATTAAAGTAGGAAGAAAAAGTAAAGGGTAAAATGGTAAAAGTGTTATCCTAAAAATAAAACTTTCAAATAAAATAATTATTTTAGAACGGAGAAAAAAGGAAAGCAAAATAATAATTTTGGGACGGAGGGAGCACAAATTACAAAATGCATTAAATTGTTTTATATATAATGCACTTATACACAGATGGAATAACATATAATAACAATTTAATGTTGTCTGTGATGTGAACAAATATAGCACATTTAAGTTTTGTCTTAAAAATCATCATAACACACACAAAATAGATACATATATGATGATTTTTTAGTCAAAACTTAAGTGTTTGTATCTATTTAGTTTGCGTGTCATTTTTCTTTTCCAATGTCATTAAACAACTAAGAATCAATAAATACGAGACAATTGATTTATTAAACCATGAGAAATTGGCAAAATGATAAAGAATATTGATTCTATAAAATAGAAGGCAAAATACTTACTCTTAATAGGTTTTTCCTCGACAATGACTATAGTGATATTGAAACTTTTGACAAATGATACTCTTTCTGTTTCACTTAAATAGTTTACGTTTGAGAAATTTAATTATTAAGGGATATATTAATTTTATTGAATTTGATCATAATTATAAAAATTATAAGCACAATCAAAATGATTACAACATAAGTGGAGGGTAAAGATGAAAAAGATTATAAAAATTGTAAGCATAATTTTTTAAAAGTTGACTTTTTAAATAAAATATATCAAAAATAATATAATGCACTCTTTATTTGGAACGGATGGAGTAATTTTTATAACAAAACTTACTTATAATAGAAAATTTAAACTTACCCCTTAAATCCCAAGGGGAAAAATAAAACTCTTTGCAATTATTAGTGCTTCTCTTCAAGCTATGTGGTCACTAGTTGTTGTCAAAGAGCATAATCTAGGGCTCTCTAGTACATCAACTGAAAAGAAGTGATGTTTTGGCCCACACGCAACCATTTGATTAATCTTCAAAGCCACCAAATCCTAACCCTTGCCATAGTCTTACTCTTTCTAATTAAAGTAATCCCCAAATAAAAAAATAAAAAAAAACACACACACACACACACACATTCCACCCCTACAAAAAAACGTGTAATTACTTTACTATGTTGACGCCTTTTTGTAATAATTGCTAATTACCAAGTGTATTTTCGTCATAAAGTGGATATATATATAACCTCTCCAAGGGCTGAATCTTCACTCATATTTGTTAAAACTTAATAGAGCAGCAGCCATTTAAATATGGACCCAGAGGAAGTAATAAACCTGTTTGATTACTGCTGGTTCAATCTTGAAATCTTCAAGAACCAATCTCTTTCTTCAATTTCATCAAAATTTTTGACAAACCCATCTGATCAACCCAAGTTCTCTAGCCTCAAATCAATCCTTATGAGATCCAAGAGTGATGAGCTTAGCTCCATGTCAAGCTTCAACTATGGCAGCAATTCTATGTCTCCTAATTCAGTCCTCTTCACACCACGGCTCCAAACTATCATCTCAGGCAAAGAAGCTACTCTAGAAGAAGAAGAAGAACAACAACAACAACAGCAACAACAAGAGCCCGAGAAAGGGCCAACAATGGCCCAAGAAGAAACAGAAGAAAAGCCCAAGAAAATCCCAAGAAGAACAAAAAGCAGGGGAGTGAGCAAGAGCTTGTCAGATCTTGAGTTTGAGGAGCTAAAAGGGTTTATGGATTTGGGTTTTGTGTTCTCTGAAAAGGATAAAGATTCAAGCTTGGTTGACATCATTCCTGGGCTGCAAAGGTTGGGCCAGGAGAAATTAGATGGAGCAAAAGCCAATTCCGAAGATCAAGAAATTAGCTCTGTTAAAGTTGAATCTAATTCAGCTTCAAGAAGGCCTTATTTGTCAGAAGCATGGGACGGTTTGGATAGAAGAAAGTCGTATCTGAATCCGAATCCGATTCCAATATTGATGAACTGGAGAGTTCCCGCTTTGAGTAATGAGGTTGATGTCAAAGATAGTCTCAAGTTGTGGGCTCATAGTGTTGCATCTGTTGTTAGATAATGATAAATGATGATGATGATGGTTTACTATCATCTTTCTTTCACCTTCTTGATCTTCTGAAATTTTTGAATAAATCTTGTACACATTTTCCCTTACTTTCTGTTATTTTTGCTGATGTTTGTAAATGCATTTGGTCGGTTGAAAACTGATCAAATGTGTAGCTTAGCAATTGTCAGTTAAGGCTCTGTTTTTAGTCAATTAATTGCATCATCAAATTCTGCCACTTGAAATGTGGAAGACAAATTTTGAGGAGATAGAATTTCAAGCTTTGTTCAATCAATCCTGTAGAATGTCTTTTAATGGAGGTTTGATCTTATCTCAGGAAAGGAAATTTTGTTGGAAGTGTGAGAAATGTCAGATGATAATGGGTTGAGCTCTAAACCTTAGAATCTGTTACTTTTGTCTTGCTAAGGTAAAATAATAGGGAATGAGGACTTTGTCCTCGTGCCTATGAATTAATGTATATTAATTAACTAAATAAAAATGAAAATTTAATAATTAAACAGTTGTTGTCAAAGCATTTATCAAGAAATCTTAAACTGCGAGTTTTTGTCAATTGATCAATATAAATGATACAAAGAAGATAATACCGACATTTATATGAATGTACTACTAAAATGATTTAAAATTTAATTTTTTTAATTAATATAGAAATTAAAAAGGAACATTTATTTTATAGTGGAAGGCATAGTTAGTAAAATATGTGACGTGTATAGTACGTTAAAAGAAACGTACAAGTTTTATACGATTTTTTTAAGTTACGGTGAACAAATTTGGCATAATAATACATAAATGGTAAAAGTATTTTTATATGCTTGTACGGATATAATACGAATATAATTGAAGTGTACGAGACTAAATATACGTCATATTCTGTATGAAATTCTTTATATTTTTATCATTTTTATGTTTAAATATCTTAATATTTTTATATTTATACACTCTCAAAGCTATTATTACATATTTATTACAAAATAACTATATATGTGTTAATATCTAAATAAAAGCATGATTAAACATATATACTCTTATGTGTGTACTTCAAACAGTATGCGTAGTAACAAATAACATTTCTTAAACTTCATAATTATTATTTTCATGTTAAATATCTGAAATGATCAATTTGAACAAGATTAATAATATAAAATAAATAATTTTAATAATAATATTATATCAAAATTTAGTATATATCAAGTTTTATACGTAAAATACAATACGTTTAAAGTTTTCTATGTATACTATACGATTCAACCCAAAAGTACAGACATTTTAAATTAAGTTTGATTTTAGTACGATAAAAGAAAATATTTTTTAATTATTCATATGTATATATATATTATACGCGTACTATACGCGAATTTACTAACTAAGGTGGAAGGAGCATTAGAATTGTATCATCTAAGATACTTTTTTTTTTTTTTTGTATCCTCATGGAGAATTTACAATTTCTTTAAAGCATTTAAAATAAAATTTATATTGTCAGCTTGGTCCTCGAAAGATGCCGACTTTCAATCTCTGTTATATTAGTATTAATTAAAATTGGTCGTACTTTTAGAAGAGTTAAATTACTACATTTTTTTGAATAAAATAGATACAAATTTTTTGTCCAATTTTCTCATTCTAGGTTAAGTGGCACGATATAATTGGTTAGGTATCGTGTTATTTAAAATATATTCTCTCATCTCCATTATATATAAGAGTTACTACTGCTAGAGTTGGCCAAGAGTCGATTTCATGATACCGTCTGTTGGTTGGTTGCATTCATTGCTTATTACTGACTCATCTTGCATAAGTGTAAGCAAATAATTAGGACCCCCACAATCAGATGGATCCAATGTAATTAATAATATAAAGTAATCTCTTTGTAATACTACTATAGTAATAGTATTTTTTTTTAAAAAAAAAACTATAGTAATATTAAAGAAAGGAATATTAATTTTATATTTTGTAAGGTTGTTCATGCAAGTTGGTTTTAAAAAGAAGAAATTAATGAAGAAAAGGAAACCAATTTTCAAGTCAACATTTTGTAGCTATATTTAGAAAGCTAACATCCAAAGTAACATCCAAACTTCCTTTCCAATCTCTCTCTCTCTCTCTCTCATGCAGTGATGTGTTATATGATTGTCTACTTATGTACTCCCCCGTCCCTAAATTATTATCTTTCTTTTCTTTTTTGTTCGTCCTAAAATAATTATCTTGTTTGAAACTTTTCTTTTTAGAACATTACTTTTACTATTTTACCCTTACTTTTTCTTCCTACTTTAATTATGAGCCATATACACATGGGTATTAAAGGAAACAACACACTTTTTTAATACTATTCCAATATTAATAATCAAGTCAATTGAGTTTTTTTAATCCGTGTGCCGAGTCAATCCAGACAATAATTTAGGGACGGGAGGGAGTATAAGTTAACTGATTTTATCTTTGATACAAATTTATATCCTAATGTATATTTCTGAAGATGTTGTATTTGGATATGAAGAAAATTAATGTATATTTGCTATTAAAATAATTTTAAAAATTATTTTTTAAATTTTAGTGAAAAATTAAAAATTGAAACTTGTCAGGAATGCACAGAGGGAATCGTAAAAAAAAAAAGCACATGGGTTGAATACTGTACGGGCGGCCCCCATATCGACCACTATTTGTACTTTCTTGTGATATTTCCATTACTTTTGTAAAGAAGAAAAACATGTTCTACTTCCTTGTCGCTCTTCCTCCCTCTCACTTTTTCTCACATGAACGTAAAGCAGCGGTACGTAGACGGGTTGCTTTCAGTTCATGTGTTGCACTCGTTTCAGGTTGGTTTTACAATCTACTCAAACTCATGTTTTTTCATGTGGTCAAATACTTTGTTTTGTTTCCTACTTTTTGACAAGGTTAATATACAATGACATATATATATATATATATATATATGTTGTGTATATGACATTAATTCTCTCTCTCTCTCTCTCTCTCTTAGTGTGAAAGTTTTATAGCTAGAATCTCAAGCAAAACAGCAAACAAATCGTGAATGTTGTACTGGATGTAGCAACAACTACTGACACACTTAAGTAAAACAACGGAATTAAAATGGAATAAATAAAAAAATAACACCAAGTTGTAAATTATTGCTTGCACATCATCCAATATGGCAAAACTTTCACTAATGAAAAGATTGTACGGATTACAATACTTAAAACCAAAAACATTTAGGCCTCGATTGGTACACGGAAATGAAATCAATTTTGCGGAATCGATTACTAGTAATGAGATTCCACAGAAATAGATGAGAAAACGATTCCTAAAATGTGTTTGGCAGTATAAAGAATGTGATTACTAATGTAGTGTAATTTTCTATTATATTGTTTGGTAAGAAATAAAACAACTTGGAATGCAAAGATAAAATTAAGGTAATTGACAACATTACCCCAATATACACAAGTATTTGTTAATGACTTTCATGATAAAAATTAGACATTAACATTATTACTGCTTCACAAGATAACAAGCTCTTCAATCGTTTTCAATTTTGGTGAAAAATTTAAATTATCCAACATCAATAAAACAAGAAAAATTTATTAAATAAAAAAACTATTGTTATAATTAACACTACAATCATAAAATTATAAACTATTATTAACAAATTAAATCAAATGGGAATAATAAGAAAAGCCTTAAGAAGAGCCTAAGAACAACGATGAGGACGAAGAGTAAAAATGAACGACCGTAAAGTAGTTGAAACCAAATGGAGTTATAAATATAAAGCAAATACTTGACTTAATAGAAGGATATTATCATCGTTTTACATGAATTCCAACTATTAGGAATCCAAATCTCACCTCCTCCATCAGGATTGTGATTCCTTAAATTTTAGTAATCAATTCCATGATTTTAGTAATCCATTCCTATTCCAAATATAATTTTTGCACCACCAAACGTTATTAATCAATTCCATGGAATCAATTTCGCGGAATTGATTCCATTTCCGTGTACCAATCGAGGCCTTAGTGAAACTCAAACGAAAACTTGCTACTGAGTTTTTCTATGACGTCTAATACCAAACACCCACAAAAAACAACAGATGAAAACTAAACAATGTGTGTAAAAGAAAATCGTGAAACTGAGAAATGAATGCGCCTATTGATGTTCTTTGTATTCGGCGCATCTAGACTTTAGTGTTTTACTCTAATCTTAATCTTTCTTGAAAACCCGGTCACTGAATGAGCTCGTCGTTCTCTTTTATATAGTCATCCAAGAAACCTACAAAACATGGAAAGAAACTATACAAAGAAGAGTTATTAGTTAGTAAACAATAACTTCCATATTTACCAATAAATTCCTAAAAGTTAGCTCAATCAAATCTAAATATTTCCACATATTCATATATAACAAATCTCTATCTTTTTTATTTGATCAAATCTCTTGACAAGAAAGGCAACAATTATCTTGCAAACTAAGGAAAAATGTGACATGATTATTTAGGGTTAGAACACGACTATATTTACCCCAACACACACACACACACACACACACACACTCTCTCATGCTATTTTTATCGTAAAACCAACCAAATGATATAAAAAAGAGGTCAAAATGCTATAAAAAAGAGGCTAAACATAACAACATTCACAAACAAAGAGCATTTTTCTGAATAAAGGGCAACACCGACCTGAATAGAGTGCTACACTAAAGTTGAATGATTCACTCAACCTTATCTACCGCTACTTTTACATTAACCCCATTAGGGGCAAATACTAAAAAGCCCCTCAAAAAAACTTTTCTATCCAAGAAACCTAAGAAATATTTTTCCTATCCAAAAAGACCAAATCATGAAACTTTAGTGAGAATTTTATCAAAGATGTGACCCACTGAGATGAGAAAATATCTTTAAATTAAGTGCCTCCATGATTTAATGTTTTAGTTGCACTACTTTGATTATTTCATGAAAATAAAGAGTAAGTTAGTATAAGTATATTTCATTAAAGGTGTTAAGCCACCAGTTAAATATTGGACCCTTTGGGATGAACACTTTTAATTTAGGGGATTTTTGGATGGAAGAAATATTTTGTGTTTGATAGGAAAGTTTTTATGAGGGGTTTTTAAATATTTTTCCCTAACTATTATCATGTTCCAATGAGCACTGCTAGAGCAATAACATTGATCTACTGATTTTGTTTACAGCAATCATTCTAGTGTTGTACAGTACACTTGTTAATGTACATGTGGGTTGTATTGTACAAGACTTTAATGCTTGCTGTAAATGAAATATGTGGATCAATTAATTATGTTGCTCAATCATTTTTTTTTCTATTAACTAAGAAAAATCATGTCCTTAATATATGGCACTTTACTTTTATCACGGTCTCTCTCTCTAATGCACCAATTACCGTCGAAGGTTTACTGTCGGAATCTGTCGGAGCGCTTCCGACAGTAAATTCATCATTACTGTCGGAGTTTCTTAATTACTGTCGGATTTCTCCGACAGTAAAGACGTGTTTTCTAGTAGTGATTCTCTATCATTAAAATGACCAATAATATAGCTATCTGGATATCCAAAATGGTAAAGTAAAAATTAAATAAAGAAATGCAACACAACCAAAAATTTCTCCACATGGAGCCACATGAAGTATATCAGAAGTCAGCTCATGAAGCTTATTGATTCTTCGACCAAACAATAGAAACCTAGCACAATCCTATAGGTCCAAAGAGGAACCTTGTTTTGTTGTAGCGTGAACACTATTTACATAAACAATTGAGGGTCGTCATTTTGAGTTTTCATATCCCTTACCCTTTTCTCTTTTGCTTGGTTTTCCCTTTAACTGTCGAGCATCTGAGGTACTCCCCGGTGTTTCATCTCCTTAAGAATGTTAGTTCTTCAAGTGTTAGTGTGAGTGAATCTGAGGGGTTATTCCTTCTTCCATTTGAACTGGTTGACTATGAGATCCCCAAACCTTCTTTTTACTCAGTTTCTTCCTTAAAAATGTGAATTTTACTTAACAAAAATTAATGTAAACTCGAGAGTATAGTTTGTGGAGAGACCAAATCTAAAGTTGGGCGCTTGGATCACATTCTTCAAGGCAACAATTAATATTTCATGATCAAGATCATCTACTAATAAGGTCTCTTATTAAACCTTTTTAATTTGGTACTTTTTAAGTGCCTAATCTTCTATTTGCGCGCGCTTCATATCCATGAGAGATAGTAAGCTTTTCCTAATTTTAAAGTTGTTTACATCTCATGTCTTAACAGTTCCATGGAAGCCACGAAGCTACATATATGATCAAAAAGGATCCATAGTACCATTGTGCTTTAGCAGGGGTTTCCATGTGATTTCTTTGGTGAAGGGTTGTGCTTCAAAATTGAAAGCGTCCAAGTCATCCATCTTGTTCTTGCTGATTGTGCTAATCCTTCTACTTATGCCCCTCACTTAGCATGCAAAAGTATCTCCCCCTTTCTTAAAACTGTAAGTACACACATCTATCGTAAAAGTTGGAACAAGAACCACTATATGCTGGTTTCTAATCCCTTACTAAGTGGCAATGCCCTTACCCATCATGGCATGACTCCCACTAATCTATCATTCTCGGGGAGTTATCATTCCTAAATGATGACCTTCCCTTACAGTGATGATTGTCTCTCCTTGGTGGAGATCGACCTCTAGAGGCATGATTGTACCTTGTTCGTGAGTGTGGTATTAGGAATGGCCCCTTTCAGTTATTTCCTATTTAAGCTAGTTAATTCCTTTTGACTCCCTGCCTTAATAGTACAAGGGAATTTTGCAAGGTTTGCCTTAATCCTTCAATGAAAAGGATCATCTATCATGCACCAAGTCTTGTAAAGTTTTTACTTGTACTTTCATGGAAATGATCGCTAGATCTTTGAGTTACAGGGAGCTCGTGATCATTTTCTCATTGTTTGTAGGGTCTCTTGTACCACCATATTATTCAACGTGATATCCCTAAAACAATTTCCAAGGTTCATTTCACTCATCCCTTTATGTCGAGAAGCGGTAGGTTTGGGCTTGAGAGAGAACCTAATCACTCTCTCTATAAGAAGGGGATCTGTTGTCCTTTAACAAGTGCTTGGGGAATGGTGACTGAAGATACTAAAATATCCATCTTTCACGTGGCACTGGCGGGACACGTGGCCAAGCAGATCTGGAGCCCGGAAGAGAGGAATCATCACCCCGAGCTTGGTATTTAACCCGAGCCCGGCACGGTTACCTCCGCCTATTCCCGACCTCCCCGAGGAGCTCGAGTATAGCCCTCACATCTTCGCCCTGAACATAAAAGAGCTCGCATGGTCTTTGACCCGAGCTGCCTCGCTAAAGACCCCGAGGTCTCCACCCCGGAAAGCGAAGAAAGTCAACAAAAGCTGCCGCATTCAATGCCCACATGCTACTACGTCATCCCGGGGCCACCATCTAGCACCTCATTGGACGAAAGAGTTACTTGCCCTCTAAGAAAAGCTGCATCTAGAAGGTCAAGGTCACAACCAGGGAAGTTCTATCCTCTGCACCAGAGCAGGTCACTTCCACATTAAAGCTCATCAATGCATATTGCGACTGTCATAAATGGGCACATGGCTGCTCACCCCAGGTCGACATCTGGCAGACCCACTTGCCTCAGACCAACATTCCACCAGTATAAATACAAGGTGTTAGCCTTCCTTTATTGTCTAAGTTCAAATTAACACACACAACTACAAACTCTCCAAAGCATTCAGAGCATTCACTCCTAAAGAACAGCCTGAATCCTCACCGGAGACCATTAACCTTACCATAAACTGATTCTCTCACCAGAGGGCTTTAGCTGGACCAGCATCCAGCTCCCTAACGGTGCTTCTTCCTCATCTCAGGTATCTACCGGAGGACAAGTCCCACTTACACTTGTGCCTATTGAGAGCCGGGGCATCCTGACCAAAGACTAGCTGCATACGTGGACACCGACAGATCATCAGAGCACTTTTTGGCTTGATCACCCTTAAAACTTCATTTAATATAACACATCCCAAACAAACTCAATTATTTAAAGTAGTTGAACTCAATTAATGTTCATGTGTATTATGGTCAGAACACATTTTACAGTACATTATTAATTATGTTTCTTAATTTCTGTGTTTTATCCACTAAAAATATTTATCTGGGACGGAGGGAGTACTTCATTTTCGTACTTTTTAATACACTTCATTTTCGTACTTTCTTGAGTGTCATTAATGTTTGGGTAAACTCCATAATTCGTCCCTGTACTTTTTTCATTTTTTTGCATTCGTCCCTGTACCAAAATTTTTTTTTAGACCATCCTTGTACCACGGACATTGAGCATGATTGGTCATTCCGTCAAATCTCGTTAACTTTTTTCCGTTAAGTCGTCTCACGTGCCTTGCACGTGCTTTTCATAAGGGGTAAAACAGTCATTTTAATAAAAAGTACAGGGACCAAAAGTACAGGGGGTGAAGCTGAAAAATTAGTTCATCTTCTTCACAAAAACCGCACCTGTTCTGCGATGGTTTTCAAAAAAAATTTCAAAGCTTGTTTATACAAGCCTCGCCAAAACTTAAATACAACCACATCCAAGACTCCCTCTCCTCCGATTCTCTCTTCTTCTACTTCCTGCTCACAATCACCCAGATTTGATTTTTAAACAAATGGGTGTGCTATGGCGTCGCCGGTGCAGAGGGAATAGTGGGGAAAGAAGAAGCCATGATTGAAGAAATGCAAGAAGACGACGAAGAAGGTAGTCGCAAAGCAAGCACCCTCTTGATAACATAAAAAATAATTTTGTCCAACACTACTCCATTATATACTCAGGTGAGGGTATTAATGAAGCAATTCTGGGTAATATTAAAAAGCATTGCAATACTCCATGGAGGCGCCGAGAATCGAATTCCACAACTCGAGATATGTATGAGGTGGATTACAATAACAATTTGTTCAAGTTTTTCATTGAAATAATCTGAAATTGGGTGTGCCTTTTTTGCAAGTATTTTTTTTTTGTTCAAGTTCTGCTACTTTAGTGCCTTTTTCGAGAATGTATATTTTGTGAAAGTGGGTGTGCCTTTTTTGCAAGTAATTTTTTTTTTTTTGCTTTCTCTTCTTTTTAGTTCCAGCCATAAATCAAGCCTAAACTCTCTGTCTTCGTGTGTGTTTGTCGATTTCTTTGCTTATGGAGATGATGAGAGCATTTCCTGGTGGTGGCAGTGACGCCGACTGCAGGGATGATGGTGGTGGCAGCGATTGCAAGGATGCAGTGGTGGTTTGGGTGAAATAGGGAACTGTTAGATCTGGGTTTAAATCATCAGATTTGAAGATTCAAAAAATCGAAATCGTGGGTTTGTAAGTAGTTGAAGCTTTGAGGTGGTGGTGGTGGTGGGTTTGAAGCAAGGAGTGAGGGATGAGAAAAAGTATCCATATAAAATCAATAATTGACTTTTAGATTTATAAATTGTGAAGATTGCGGTGGTGGTGGTGATGGTGAATGGTGGGTTTGAAGGAAGGAGTGAGGGATAAGAAAATTTGACTTTTCTCCTAAAATTTTTTTTTGGTTGAGAAGAAGATGAATAGTGGTGGGTTGATTTTCTTTGGCTTTAATCAATTCTGAATTGGTCCCTGTACTTTTTAAGATGAAATGACTATTTTACCCATCAATAAATGCACGTGTGTGGCACATGTGTGCATTTAACGGCAAAAAATTAACAGAGTTTAACGGAAGGACCATTTGGGCAAAATGTCTCGGTACAGGGACCATTTGCGAGGTGTAAGGACCAAATGTAAAAAACACTAAAACTACAGGGACCATTTGTGTAGTTTGCCCTTAATGTTTTGTCAGTTAACCAAACATGTGTCATGCACGTTTGTGTTTTTCTCTTTGTTGGGATTTTGGTCATTTCGCCCTTCTTTCCGGCTGTTAATCATAAAATCGAAAATCCAATTACTCTTCATCCACTACCCCGCCCAATTAATTATTTCGCTCTCTTTCCTCCGCCATTTCCGTCCTCCTTCTTTATTGTCATATTTTTCCTAACCCTTTCTTCTTCCCTTCCCTCATATCATCCTCAGACGTAGGGCATGTTTGTTAACCTAATTAAGCTCTTAATTAGGAAAATTTTAAGTGAATTTAAAAATAAGAGTGTTTGATAATGTTATATTATATCACTTAATAAATTAAGTATCTCTTAAAAAATGGTCAAAATTTTAAGTTAAAAAGGGATCGCTTATCGCTGAACACACTGAACACGCTAAGAGGCAGGGTTTATATCTTTTCCCAATTGAGACCAAAATACCCACCTCCCATCGTCGTCGGCTTGTCCGCTTAGCATTCTTGTTTTCAATTTTACCGGTTGGAAGGATTTCTTCTGCCCTCTGTGTTTCCCTTCTCTCTCTTCTCTAATTAGCAAAGTAGGTTCAAGTCAGACTTTTGTCTTGCTATTTGAAATCATAATCTAGAGTCAAAGGATTCAAACCAGGTATGTCATTAATCTTTCTAAAATATATTAAAGAATTAGTTGCATGGTTTGGATTTTGGTTTTGTTTGGACGTTTTTGAGTTGTTTCAAGCCCTCCTTTTTTTTTCTTTGTGTTGTGATTTGGTGTGTATTTTAGATTCCTAATATTTTTTTTAGAGTTCAATTTAAAATAAACATTCACTTTGTATGATTCAAGCCCTTCGGCTCCGATTGGGAGTATATTTTAGGTATCCATTTCTCATGTTACTGTTAGCAGTAGCAACAAGAGATTTGCTATTTTGTCGAATTGAATTCAGATGCCTGTGATTTTGTCTACTTGAAATTTGGATTGACTTACAGACTTATCATGTTTCTATTGTTGAAATCTCCCTAGAACTGGTGAAAAATGTAGAACTAATCTTTGGATCAATCCACTGGGGAGAGTAAAAACCAATAATTCAGAACAAAAGGGTAGGAGCTATGTAAATGACTCCTATTTATCGAAATATTACTCAGTTTGATAATACTTGTAAATAAAATGATTCTGATAGTCCTTCTTTTGGCACTAAATATTATTTAGCTCCTCACTAGTCATCACCTCCAGATTAGTAATCTTATGCACCTATATAAGTCTATTTGCTTACAAAACTTCTTGTACCTTTTCTTTCCTTTTATCAATGTGAATGTAGAATGGCTGGGATTGGGTTGAGGATTGGTAATGGAAAGCTATATTAGAAATCTTGCAATTATGCTGTAGTTCAGAATATAAATTTACTAGATGATTTATGATACAATGTTTAAAGAGGCAACATAACGAGGAGTTTTCATTTGTTCTGATGAAAGCTGTATGTAAATACTATATTGTAAATGTTTTAATTTTCTGCAATTGTTTCCCTTTTGAAGTATTTATTATGATAACAAGGATGTGTCCCATTGAAAACAACAAGTTCCTCTCCCCTCCAAAAGCTGTACTCATCAGCATCAGTTTGAAAATGGCTTGGAATTGAAAGAATAACGTCTGGGAAATAATTCTAAAATTATCATGGTTTGGAACAATCCTTAGTGGAGTCAAAGGGACGTCAATTTAAAACTTAGGTAAGGAAGTTATGTTGAAAACAATAAGAATAAACTTGTAGTGAACATACGTGAGAAAAAGTAATGAAGAATTTATCTAACCAAGGGCTTATTATATGTTGCAAGTACGTAGTCTAAAAGAAATTTTTTTCTGTAAAAACTTGCAGCGAAGCTCCAATATAATGTCCTGAATCCTGATCATACGGCATAGGAACAATCCTTAGTGGAGTTATACGATTACAGTATAAGTTGGAATTTCAACTATAGACAAACAGTTCATAATCACTTGATGTTGTCTTTCTCACTAAGTTGTGTTTTGGCTGATACATAGAGTTCTGATTGCTGCTGTAAGATCACCACCAGCACAAAATGCTTTTCCATTCCCCTGTATTGAACCAATTAAAGATGAAAATATAGAATAATTCTAAAATTACGATGGTTTGGAAATATTTATTTAGAAGTACAATACTTTGGTAAAAAACTCTTTAGAATTGGGTAACATCTGTTTTTAGTGTAAAAAACTCTTTAGAATTGGGTTTGATCTACTAATTAATAGAACTGAAGTTGCTGCATGTTCATTGGGTTTGAGAAGACTATATGATGCAGGCCAAGACCTACAAGTAAATAAGGTGTATGAGGGATATCCGGGAATCACTCAACCGGTGGTAACGGACTCTCTCAACGCTACTAATTGCGGAATCACTCTACGCAACACCAAGCCAATTGCTTGTTATGGAGGAATCACTCACTCCTAATGCAATAACACTTGTAAAATATGTATTTTAATTAACTCCAAATCTGTGTTTTCCCATCACATATGAGAGGTATAAATAGGCTAGAATGGAACATCCCTCCATTTACTAGGCTAGATACATGAATTGAGAAATATGAAAAGTCATGAGTTGAAAAAATCAAATACAAAGAATTTATCCAAAACTAAGAGGATAATCTGAACTTGTATGATTAATCAAAGGTGAAGAACCCCAGCTGAGTGTAGGAGAAGAAACCGAGAAGAAAAAATCAACAGGAAGATGAAACGGAGCTGCATAAACTGTGTTCTGGCAGCTTGCATAGTCTGTAATCAAAATTCATTTTCTCACACCTCAAAGCTCGAAACGATGAACCGTTTTTTTTGCCATAAACTAGACTCGTAGATCTTTCCAACCATATAGGGGACACCACCTAGTTCTCTCCCAATGAAAGCAGTTTTTTGTTCAAAGACAGACTATGTGTTGGAATTTCAGAAACTGCATCACTATATATATGAATTGTGTTTTAGTATATGAATTGTGTTTTGGTATATGTAGGGATGGCTTCGAATGATCGTGATAAAGCTAATTGGAAAGACCCAGAATTGTTGAAATTGTTCATTGATGTATGTTTGAAAGAATCATCTGAGAAAGGTTACAGCGGAGCTAGTCTAAAAAAAGAGTCATGGGACAGTATGAGGTCTACTTTTAGGGAGAAGAAAGGTGTTGATTTCAATCAAAAACAACTTAAGAATCAGTGGGAGTATTTGAAGAAAAAGTATATAGCTTGGGCTAAACTAATCAGTAAAACTGGGAATGTGTATAATTCAGTAACTAATACTGTTACAATGAGTTCGGAGGAGTGGGATGATTACGTAAAGGTATTTTTCTAAAATATTCAAGCATTTATACTAGTTTTTGAAGATATATTATGGATAGTGTTTAAGATTTTTATTTGACAGGCTAATCCACGTGCCAAACAATTTCGATCGAATGGATTACAATATCATGAGGAGTTAAGGACACTATTTGATGGTCTAGCGGCAACTGGAAAAGAAGCATGGGGTCCAGCCATGCAAGGATTGCCAACAGATGGTCTTGGGTCTTCATCTCAGTTACCAGTTGATTTAGAGTCAGATCCTCTTGATACACCAGCTAAACCAAATGAAGAATCGAAACCAAATGTCAAGCGCCGTAAGACAGACATACAAGAAGATCTTAATGGACATTTGGTGAAAGTATTGAAGACATTAGAAGAGTCTGATGGACCAAGTGTCAACGAATGCAACAAGATTTTGGATGAAACTTTAGAAGTGACCGATTCATTATATATTGTAGCTTGCAGCATTTTTTGCCAGGGTAAGGCATATAAAGAGCAATGGGTAATGTTGAGCCAAAAGCCTAAAGAAGTGAGGAAGCAGTGGATAGAGTTAAATGGCAAAAAGATGGGATATCTCTGACTATAAGGAATAAAAGTTGGATATGACTTATTGGATTGTGTTAGGACTAGTTAAAAGTTTAGGAGTAAAAGTCCCATAGGACTTATTAGAATGTTAGGACAAGTTAAACGTTTAGCACATTTGGATGATAACTAGTTTGAGAATGTTCTTTTTTTTTTAATGCACCATTTAATTGTTTTCTTGATTGGTACTAGTTCGGTTGTTTTTGATGATTATTCATTGTTTTGGTTATATTGTGGTTCTATTCTATTTCTTATGCTCATAATTTGATTTTATGTTCATATTCTTATATAACTTTTCTTATGGGTTACAGTATGATTGACGAAAAGCGAAAGAAAGCAATAAAGATTATTGCTTTAATATTAGTTGTTAAAATACTAAAGCAAAAGCAAATTGGACGAAGGCCAGATACTGATTCAGCACTTACTGGATCTGGATATTTGCAAGAAATAATTTATGGGAATGATGCACATTGTCAAGAAACATTGAGGATGAGCAAGGAGGCATTTTTAGAGTTATGTTCTCATTTTCGAAATAGAGGTTGGTTGAAAAATAGTTGTTACATATCTTTGGAAGAAAAGATGGCAATGTTTCTCATAACTTTAAGTCACAATCTTCGAAACCGTATTGTGAAGCGGAGATTTAATCATTTGACACACACAATACATAAATACTTTCATGAGGTTTTAGTAGCAATGCTTAAAATTTTGAAAGAGATGATCATTCCAAAAACAAATAGTTCAGACTTGTCTCAGAGTGGATCTCATCGCCGTCTTATAGAATTCTTTCCGGTAATTGTTAAATGCTTGCTTTTATAATGTATTTTTGGACTTCTTATTGGTACAATAAGTTAATATTTTTGCATGCATCTAGGGTGCTGTGGGTGCCCTTGATGGAACTCTTGTTAGTGCTGTTATACCACCGGATCAACAAGTGCTATATAGATGATGAGGGAAGGGAGAATGCTATCAAAATGTACTTGCTATTTGTGATTTTGATATGATTTTCATTTATGTTTTGGCTGGTTGGGAAGGAGTGGCACATGATTCAAGGGTGCTTTCTGTAAGCGATCCAACAACTAATTTTCCACTTCCTTCACAAGGTAAGATAATTTTGTGATATTTGCAAGTTAGTTATCAAGTGCATTATGTTTTTTAGATACTTATATGGTTTATCATGTGCAGACAAATATTACTTATGTGATGCAGCTTATACACATACTCGTTGGTTTATGACTCCGTATCGAAACATCCGATATTGGTTATCTGATTTTCGACGAGGTGGGCGAGCTAGAACAAGAGAAGAGTTGTTCAATCAATCGCATGCCAAGTTAAGAAACGTGATTGAACGTGCTTTTGGGGTACTAAAAGCACGTTTTTCCGATATTGAAAAAAATGGCACCATATCCTTTCCCAGTTCAGAGAAATATTGTGATTGCTTGTGCTGCTATACATAATTTCATTCGAAGATCTAAAGCACCAGATACATTTTTTGAACAATTTAATGATGCAAATGCTCCGATTGAAAATGTCCAACAGAACGACGACAACGTTGCAAATGTGGGAGGAGCTGAATCCAGAGTAGCTGATCAAAATTTCATGCTTAACCTGTGAGAATAAATTGCAACACGACTGTTAAACTCTGAAATTTGATTTAGATAAAAATTATAGTTTTGGTTAGTTCACATTTTCATGTTATTTATACAATTGGAGTCAACTGTGTTTTGATTAATTATAATTTTTATGTTTTTTCGAATTGTTTTTAATTTGATTAGGTCTTGTGCTAGCAAGTCGAAAAAAAAAAGTATACTACATGATTCGGCTATAATAATGGTGATGGACATGTCAAGTTTGGCTTTCATTTTATTTTATTCTAAGTTCCCTAAAATTGTTCAAATAGAACTATTGAGGGCAGGGTTGGAATTTTGATAATATTCAGACATATTTGTGTTTTGGTCAAATTTCAACAAGGGAAACTAGTGATAAGAAAGATGACAAAAAGGGTTTGAATCTGGGTACAATGATTACAAGATATTATAGAAATGAACACAAAGAGTTTTGTTAACTAGGGAAAGCCCTTGAACAACTTGTTCGCCGGCACAAAACCCCGGGAGGTTTAGGGAACCTGCCTTGACCAAATGATTTATTAATCAGGTTGAATACAAGACTAAGAGCGTATGCTAGGGAGCTTAAACTAGTGAGAGTGTGTGTGAAAAATACATGTGTTCCTCCCTTTTTATACCTCGAATACAAAGAAACAATAGCCCTAGAATATAGGAAATTGGTTAAAGTTGTTGAGGTATTCTCGCCACAATGTTGGTTGAAGAGATAAGGATCCCTTGCTGGCTTTGTTTGATGAAGGAACGTTTGTTGAATCAGTCTTCTTATCTGTTGACACATTTCCTAAAAAATAGGTTGTAATGTAACAATAATTCAACCTGCAAAAAATGTCAAGATGCAGTAGGAGAACTCAAGTTGTTAGTATCAAGGTGATAGATGTAAGTTGTAAACAAGTTGACTAAAATGTAGGCCCAACAATTGCCCCCAAACTTTTTAAATTTTCAAAAGAATATAAAGAGACAAAAATTTAAAAAGTTTGCCAAAAATTGACAACGTACGGCAGTTATTAATGCTAAAGGTACTGATGGGACGGTTTTTGAGACTTCCCAAGGCAAAAAGGTTACTCTTGCGTTTTCAAATGTACAACTGCTCACAACTTCTTTCGTGAACTAACCAGAACCTTCTCCAACTCTTTCTCTCTCAGACTTGCTTACCAAAAAGGTTTCCTTCCGGAGAAATACCAGTGAAGATCCTGTGGAGAAGAAAAACCAAGTAACAATTCCGGTGAGTTTCTCGTCTTCTTCTCAATTCCTTGTTTGCTATTTTTCTCAAGTTGCAAAAAGATGGGAAAAAAGAAGATATGCATAATCGAAAGCGAAGAGGGTTTACCAGAGGGTTTTTCAACCCAGAATCTGTTAAAAGAACCCGAGAAAGAAAAATGTTCAATTTCTGAAGCAGATCTGGAAGTTGTTAAGAAAAATCACGCATTGCCCGTTGAAACCGTTTTATTCACCCATCCTTCCCTCACCTCCGAATGCTACTCCCCTGAGTGGGTATGTTTTCCCGAATACCCTTTCACTATCGGCCTTAAATTCCCATTCCCTGTCTTAATCACTAGGTTTTTTGCTTCCACAAAGCTAAACTACGCCCAACTCATGCCACAGGGTTGGAGATGTCTTCAAACCCTAGTTAGACTACGGGATGAAATAGGTTTGGCTGTAGACCTAGAGGAATTTGCTTACACTACTGAGATAAGAGGTTTTGGTCTGGGAAGATTTTGCTTTAGGGTAAAAAGTGGGGGTGAGCCCATTCTGATCTCTAACAATGACCCTGCTGACCGGGGGTGGAGAAATCGATTCTTCTTTGTTAGGAAAGACAGCCTGAGTCAAGAGGCTGGCGTAATTCAAAAATGGAGGTCTCAAGGTAGAGGGAATTTTTCCTCTGACTTCATTCATTTACAAAAGTTTTTCATACATCTTAATCCTTAACAATCTGAATTTCCTTTGTAGAAGTTGCCAAACTCAGTGTTCTATTCCCAGAACAAGCGGATACTGAGGCTAATGTCAAGAGAATATTCGAGTTAGACCCTGCCATCAGGTCTTTCAAGGCGTTCCCAGTCCTATTCTCCCCAGAAAAAGTTGAAGACGAATCTCCGTCTAAACTTGTCAAGATGTCCACAGGTTTGGTCCACATTCTTGCCCATCTGCAAATTGTTCTGTTTCTCCAAGATTTCCTAACTCCTTGTCTTCTATTGCAGCAACCACTCGCTCAAAAGCACTCGTCAGCACTGCTGATTTGCTTGCTGGGGCAAAGGCAAGGAGGTCCTTAAGGAAAGACAATAAGCTCCCCCCTCCAGTATCTATGGCTTCCAGTTCTGTCTCAAAGAACAAAGATGAATCGAAGAAAAGGAAGCTAATGGAGTCTGAAGATACTGATGCAAGTGATGTTCTGGATGGCGAAAAAACAAGGGAAAAGTTTGTTGTTGTGATGAAGGACTTTGCAGATAAGGTAAAAATGTGTACACCTTGAACTATGTACCAAAGGATTTTATAAAGTACTAATACTCTCTCTTACACAGCTCTCGGATATAATGACTCCTATCATGGATCAAGTTGCCATTTTAAAAATCAAGGCGACTAGAAGCAGTGTTGAGGCCGAAGAGGCAAGAAAAGAGGTGAAGGTGAGTGCTGGGGAGATAAGTAAATTGAAGAAGGAAGTTAAGGTGCAAAGTAGTGAAGTAGTGAAGCTAAGGAAGGAACTGGCGGATGTCTGTGCTGAGAGGATGAAGGAGAACGAAGCCCACATCAAGGAACTTGAGGCTGCCAGAGAGGACTTCAAGTTCAACGCCACTAAAGCACTGCTTGAAACCAGAATCCAAATGATGGAGGAATTAAAGAGTGGACAAGCTGCACACTGGGACCTTGAAGAAGAAAAAAGGACCTTGGAAGATTTCATCAGTGAACCAGCGGATGCAGAAGAGGTAAATTCTCCAGCTTTGGAAGAGTTGATTGAGGATGCAAATAAAGTTTTGAGCAGCATGGTAGGAACCCAAGGTGATAATCAAGAGAAGGAAGCAGATGTAACAACGACGGCAGTAGGCCAAGATGTTGGGAAAGTTTGAATGTCTTTAGGAGATTTGGAGGGTGACACAAACAATATCTACTTTATTCATTTGGTCATGTAATCTGCTCATAAGAGCGCAAACAATCTATTTAGGGGTACTAGGTTGGTCTAGTACTCCATGCTTTTCATAGGTTGATAGGATTTGTTGGCTTAACCAACTCATCCACTAATCTTGGGAATATTTCGAAGTATTGCTGAAGTAATCCAGGTTTCTTTGAGAAACACTTGTTTTGTTTAGTAGATAAAACATTAATGACTTAAGCAGTAGGTAACATGTTAATGTTACAACCAATAGTCACATCTTAAAAAGATGTGAAATCGTGCGCACGGGCGAAGGTGTAAAAACCTTAACTCTTTAGAAAAGATGTAAATCTTTTAACCGAAATGTACCTTTGATCATAGGTAAGTCGTTTGAAGAGATAGAACAAGTATCAGCCGTCCTGGCGTGTCAACATGTTCCATCCCTCTCCAGCTAAAGTCACAACATGTTGGAGCCATACTGGCGTGTTCACATGTTGGACTTCTTCGTCTCAGGTCTGAACATGTTGGAGCCGTACTGGCGTGTTAACATGTTCGACCTGCTCCTTTAGGTCTCAACATGTTGGAGCCGCGGCGTGTTAACATGTTGAGCCTACTCTGCTTGTATACCTTGCAAAACAAATTCATGTTAGGGTTGGTGTTAGCATAGCCAACACCCCTCCGATGCTTAAGTTAGTAAGGGTTTCCAATAAAATTGAGAATTGAAATACATAAATGAACTTGACATAAATTAACTCATACCTGATAAGTCTAGTTGTTAACTACTTGACTTACATAAAATAGAGCTTTAAATGAATGGCATTCCAACTCCTAGGGATCCTGTCTCCACTTGGGGTTGACAACCGTATGCCCTTTGCCCCTTCATCAATGAGATATGGTCCCTCCCACTTGGGAGCCAATTTACTCGCATTCGGTTCTCGGTATTTTGAAATACTTTTCTCAAAACTAAATCACCAACCTGGAACCTTCTTATTCTGACATTCTTGTTGTAGGATCTAGCAATCCGTTGTTGATAGGCTGCCATCCTTATCTTGGCTAAATCCCTGATCTCATCAATTGTATCTAGATCTTGGGTTAACAAGAGGTTATTTTCATCTTGAGTTAATAAACCATACCTCGCTGTTGGGATTGTTACTTCGACTGGAATTACGGCTTCTGCTCCAAACACCAAAGAATATGGAGTTCTACCCGTGGCCCCTTTTGTAGTTGTTCTGTCTGCCCAAAGTACAAGTGGTAATTCTTCAGCCCACTTTCCTTTCTTTTGATCTAGGCGTTTCTTCAAGTTGTTGACAATCAACTTGTTGCTTGACTCAGCTTGACCATTGGCTTGAGGATGGACAGGTGTGGATGTGATCAGCTTGATGCCCCAACGAGCACAAAAGTCTCCAGTCTTTTTACTTATGAATTGGGATCCATTATCACATATGATCTCTGATGGTACACCGAACCTGCTAATAATATTCTTCTTTAAAAATGAAACTACCTCTTTGTCTCTTACTTGCACATAGGCCTCTGCCTCGATCCATTTTGAGAAATAGTCAGTCATTGCTAACATGAACACTTTGCCTCCAGGAGCCTTAGGCAACTTGCCCACAATATCCATGCCCCATTTCATGAAGGGCCAAGATGAAACAATAGAATGTAGAGGTTCAGCGGTTGATGCAAGATATTACGTGCCTTTGGCGGGCGTCACATTTCGCACGTAGCTCATGGCATCTTGACGCATTGTTGGCCGCAATAACCAGTCCCGAGAGCCTTTGATGCCAATGCTTTCCCACCGAATGATTTCCACATGTTCCTTCATGGATCTCTCTTACGAGCTCAACTTGTTCATTGTCAATACATCTCAAATAGTGCCTGCGAAAGATTTCTTGAACAAGACATTATCTATTAAGACAAAAGTTGAAGTACGCATTTTAAAAGATCTAGCATTCTTAATATCGTGGAATAGTTCCAAGTTGAAGGAACTCAATTATAGGTTGGGTCCAAGATGGACTTGTAACTTGTGCCCCATTAGACCGAGTCACTTCTTGAGTTTCTTCCACTTGGTCTATAGCCGGTACTTAACATAAATAATGGGAATATTAGTATGCAACATAGATTTGCAAGTTGATCCCAAGTTGGCCAGCATCGCTTCGTATTCTCTTCTCTAGGAACTGTTGCAAAGAGAATGACAAAAATTTTGAAGCCAAAGCTTTAACATGTTGAAGATATAGAGTCATTTTAGAATGCTTAGCCGTAGCTGCCATTGAAATGGTTAGCGAGCAATTGAGAATCAACATATACATTTATATGAGTAATATTTAAACTTAAAGCAGTAGTTAAACCCATGATTAAAGCCTCATACTCAGCTTCATTATTCGTCGCATTGAATTCACAAGATACGGCTTGAGGTATGATATCACCTTGGGGGACTTCGAACAATTCCCAAGCCAATTCCTTTGGAATTTGAAGCTCCATCTGTATAAAGTGTCCAAAATCTAGGAGTTGTTTTACCTTCAAGTGTTGTACCTCTTGTTCTACCTCGGGTTGCGACTTGGACTAAAATCGCTACGAAATCGGCTAGAGCTTGAGATTTGATAGTGTTCGGATTCATATGAAATGTCATATGTGCTCAACTTGACCGACCACTTGGCTAATCTTCCCGACATTTCGGAGTTCTCAACACACTTCTTATAGGATAATTAGTTCTAACATAATGGGATGTGTTTCAAAATAATGACGCAATTTTGTAGCGGTAGTTAAAGCTAAAATTAACTTTTCAAGATGAGAGTACCTTGTTTCAGCATCTAGTAGAGACTTACTTACATAATACACGGATCTGTTCACCTTGAATTTCTTTCACTAACACCGCACTAACCGCATTCTCGAGATACGGCTAAATATAAGTAGAGGCGCTCACCACGTTCGGTTTGGCAAGTAGGGGTGACGTCATCAAGTATTCCTTAAGTTGTTTGAAGGCTGCCTCATGTTGATCAGTCCATTGGAATAGTTTATTCTTTCTTAACACTTCGTAGAATAACTGCACTTATCGATGATTTAGATATAAATCTATTTAGGGGCTACTCTACCGGTTAACCTTTGGACGTCTTTGATATTCTTGGGAGATTCCAAGTTGAGAATAGCTTTGATTTGTTCTGGACTAGCTTCAATTCCTCTCTTAGTCACCATATAGCCCAAGAACTTCCCTGCTTTAACACCAAAGTTGCACTTCGCTGGATTGAGCTTCATGTTGAAAGCTTTCAAGATGTTGAATGCCTCAGCAAGATGCTCCACGTGATCTTCAATATGCTTGGACTTTACTACCATATCATCTATGTAGACTTCCATCGTCTTGCCAAGTTGATCTTTGAACATCTTGTTTACCACCTTTGATAAGTTGCCCCTGCATTTTTAAGACCAAATGGCATAGCAATATAACAATATATACCTTCTGGAGTCATGAAGGCCGTATCTTCTTGGTCTGAGGGCTCCATTTGAATTTGTTGAAATCCTGAGGACGCATCCATGAATGTCAAGATATCGTGGCCAGCTGTCTCATCAACTAGAGAATCAATATGAGGAAGAGGAAATGGATCTTTCGGGCAAGCCTTGTTCAAGTCCGTGAAGTCCACGCATACTCGCCACTTGCCATTCTTCTTCTCTACCACCACAACATTGGCCAGCCACCTTGGATATTGAACTTCCTTGATCATCTTGGCTTTCAAAAGTCTTTCAACTTCATCCTTTATAATCTGGTTCCGTTCATGGGCAAACTTTCTCCTTTTCTGGTGGACAGGACGAATAGTTGGATCAATGTTTAACTTGTGAGTAATGACGTCCTTGCTTATTCCTGTCATATCTTCATGCTTCCATGCAAAACACATTTCGACTTTTCAAAACTCGATCAGCTCTTCCTCAATTTCGGTTGGAAGATCTGTACCAACTTGCACTTGGGCCTCGTGATTTGATTCATCAACGAAACACTCTTCGTCTCGTGCTCCATTGCTTCAATAACATCCTGGGCCTTTTCTTTAATTGCTATGCGGACGAGGGACTGAACTTGCCTTCATGTTGACCTTGTAGCACTCTTTAGAAAGCCGCGATTGCCCTTCAACTTGGCTACACCCCAAGGTGTTGGGAACTTGACGCACCGGTGATAAGTTGACGGCACGGCTTTCATGTTGTGGATCCACGGTCTTCCTAAAATGACATTGTACGAAGAAGAGCATTCGATTACAGAACCTTTCCATAGAATTCATACCTTCCAAATAGAGAGGCAACTTGATTTCTCCAACTGTTTGCTTTACTTCGCCGAACCCTACCGTACGGACGAATTCCTCACAACTTCGATAAAGGAATGCCCATCTCTTGCGAGCGTGAGTAAAGATTATATTAACCGAGCCGCCATCGATCGATTCTCTTGACCATACAATTAGCGATCTGCACCTGGACAACTAGACCATCATGATGGGGGTCCAACGTGTTATCCTTATCCTCATCTTCGAAGGAGATAACTTGACCATCTGTGAAGTCGCGGCATCTTGAGGGCAGTTCTGACTGATCTTCCTTAGAGCTCTTGGCATGACGCTTGGCTGCAGAATAAGTTGTACCACAAATATGGGATCCACCTGAAATAACATTTACTACCTTGGTGGCTGGAGGAGGTACAACTTTCTCGGGTCTGGACTGCTCCACAGAATCAGGTTCTTTGGATTCATTTCGACCCTCTTTTACCCAAGATCCTTGAGGAGTCCCTTTGACAATAGATGAGCAATCTCCTTCCTCAAGGCGAAACAGTTTTCAGTAGTATGCCCGAATTCCTCATGAAATGCACACCACTTGGACTTATCCTTCCAAGTTGTGGGCTTGTCATTTTTCTTAGGCCATCTTGCTTTATCCCCGAGATTTTCCATGGCGCAAAGGACTCCTGCAATATCCACAGAAAAACAATAGTCAGATATTTTAGGATAGTCATTATCATCTCCATCTTGATCATCATCTACAAAATGAACTTTAGAAGATTCGGTTTTAACGGGGTTTGCCCTGCTGGACTTATAATGGTGGGAATCGATTTTACGTCGATGGCTCAAATAGAGGGTCCTCCCAATTGACTTCTCCATTGCTAGGCTATCCTCCTCCAATCGATGAATCGTAAGGCTCGGTTCTAATTTCTTCAAGTTGTTTCGGGTGTCATCACCACTCATTATAGAATAGAGAGTTCTTTTCGGGCCAATACGGAATGCTTCCGTAGCGTGGACATATCCAGATTGGGTATGGTTCTGCTTCTTTATTAAACTGTGCAAATATTCTTTAAGACTCTCATTAGGTTTGCACGATTCGTAAAGGTCGCCGGTCAACTTGTCAAATGCCTGTTGCATGAAAATTGATTAGTGAACATGCCGACAAGTTGAGCATAAGAAGAAATAGAGTTTAGAGGAAGTCTGTTAGCCATTTTAATGCTGGTCCCGATAGAGTTTAGCCAAAGCCCTGCAAAACATGCTTCTTTAAAAACAGGGGGATACTTATAATATCCATTGATTCTGATACAGAACACATGCTCTCTGGATCGGTGCTCCCATCATACTTCTTCATATGAGGGACTGAGAATTTCTTCGGGATTTCTACATTAGCTATGGCTGGAACAAAACGAGATTCGTTGTAGCAAGTTGGGGAAATTTGGTGATGAGGCAAGTTGACTCCAGGTACGCCTCGAAGCAATTCTTTTATGGTTTGCATTTCCCTAATAAGTTGACTCTCTGCGAAAAGAGAATTGTTATTAAATTGAGATGCAGAAGTGTCAAAAGTATTAAAGAAACTCCCTGTTTGCCCCATCGAGGGTGCGGCATAGGTATAGCAAGACGTCAACACAGGTTGGCTAGTTGTAAGGTTGAATCTTGGCCGTGAGGTTGGAATGGACGTCATGATTGTACTTTCTGCTGGTAAGGTACTAGACATAGGGATATCTCCAACATGGCTTGGTCCTGTTCCTGCACCAAACAAAGATCTAGGATGCAAAGGTGAAAATGGAATAGACGTTTGAGTTTCAGTTTGCTTCCCTTTATGCATGGAATGAATGGCATTGAGTATCATAGTGTTCGTATGCTCTTGAGCATCCAACTGGTCGATCCACTTTTTCAATATCGTGACCATGTTTGACATTAGCTCCATATTGGCGGCTTCGGATTTGAAGATGGATTGCCCGAGATACCGTAGAAGGGCGGTGGTTCCTTTCACCATGACTACCAGACGACGGATTGGTCATTTCTATATAAATAATCAAAGTGTCCCACGGATGGCGCCAAATTATTTTGGTCAAATTTCAACAAGGGAAACTAGTGATAAGAAAGATGACAAAAAGGGTTTGAATCTGGGTACAATGATTACAAGATATTATAGAAATGAACACAAAGAGTTTTGTTAACTAGGGAAAGCCCTTGAACAACTTGTTCGCCGGCACAAAACCCGGGAGGTTTAGGAACTGCCTTGACCAAATGATTTATTAATCAGGTTGAATACAAGACTAAGAGCGTATGCTAGGGAGCTTAAACTAGTGAGAGTATGTGTGAAAAATACATGTGTTCCTCCCTTTTTATACCTCGAATACAAAGAAACAATAGCCCTAGAATATAGGAAATTGGTTAAAGTTGTTGAGGTATTCTCGCCACAATGTTGGTTGAAGAGATAAGGATCCCTTGCTGGCTTTGTTTGATGAAGGAACGTTTGTTGAATCAGTCTTCTTATCTGTTGACACATTTCCTAAAAAATAGGTTGTAATGTAACAATAATTCAACCTGCAAAAAATGTCAAGAGGCAGTAGGAGAACTCAAGTTGTTAGTATCAAGGTGATAGATGTAAGTTGTAAACAAGTTGACTAAAATGTAGGCCCAACAATTTGGTTTGTCATTATCAAACAAAATACTTCTATTCAGCACTTAATTTTAAGATTGCTACAATTGATTTTTCAGCACTTAAAATTCAGTAACTTAATGTTTCTTTTTCAGACATAAGTTTTCAGAGCTTAATTTTCAGTTTTAACAAACAGAGCCATAGTCTCTCTTTCCAAGCAATTGTATGCAACGTAGATGTCGCCATCAACCTTGCTGCTGCATGTCCCTCCTGACCTATAGCCATTAAAGGAATTTGAACCCACAATTCTTTTGGACATGAACATTAATCTTGTGCCTTAAACCAACTTATCTGTATTAACTTTATATTATATTCTTAGAAAATATACTTTATATATATTAAGTTAAGTGGGGTCCTGTGACAACATATGATATAACATGGCTCCGCCACTACACATTGATTTTTCTGAACCAATCTCCACCCCAACACAACAATCGTCTTTCAAAATCACATCTGAACCCTCTAATAGAATTCATAACCCTTGTCTTTCACATTTTGAAGTCCAATGGCCACCATGTCCCCAATCATCTTATCCGATGTGTAATTCACTGCTGAAGGAGGATATTGAAGACGACAAAAAAGGTTGCTTCGGTGTTTATCGTGTTGGATCCGGGCAAATTTGGACCGTTAGATCATACCTGATCATCATGCTCGTGATCCAGAGGATTAGTTCGTATACCCCAGTTGGATCACTTTGCACGCACCCGTTCGGTTCAATGGGCCTCGACCCGTGCTTCAGTTTGACCACGAGCTGAGCTAACCTGGAAGTTTAAGGCTCCCCAGCTTTCGATTTGACCACACAAGCTGAGTCGACTTGGACAAAAGTTTTAGGCTCTTCAACTCCTAGCGACGATGTGAAGTGTGCCTCTAAAGCGCCCAATGGGGCGTGCGCGGGCTCGAGCAAGTGCGGTGCAGGCTCGGATTGTGCTTTGCACCATCTTCGTAGTCACTTGGGTTTAGTCGAAGGCTAACACATGAAACACCACTAGGTTGTACCTTGGAAGAGTATACATGATAATTCTTTCCTTTCTTCAACCCCTTAATAAAGTGCTCTTTCCCCCCTTATTTTTCCTATGTGAAATATGAACTTTTCATATTTTCATTACTCTTCAAACTATTAATTTATTATGTTAATTTGCTTACTTTAAATATTAATTTCTCATTCACACGAAATTAATTTTGAGAAATAAATATATTAATTCCATCTACTCGAATTCTAAATTCTAAATTTGCAACTTATTTCCATTTTCATCGAATAGAACTTTATTGAAAAATTAGTCAAAAATTGGTCATCACCAATTTTACAAATTTCAACATAACGCCCATCAGTTTTTGATTGTTGTAGATTGTTTTACTGGTCAAGCTTTTGTATGATGAAATTATTAATGGTGTGATCGGCAACTTTTGATGCTCATGGAATTAGAGCATTACAAATGCAAATGTAAACGTAGAATAAATTGAGAGCCACCTTGGATTTTTACTTTAAAAAAAAAATCTTCAATATAATTGTGGAGGAGTGTAAATATGATGTGTCAACTAAATTTTTTTACATTCTCAAAGAAACTATTGATTTTTTGACATTCTAGTCGAGTAAGTGAATACATCCTACTCATCACTATGTATACAATTTAATAAAGTTATCTGATGAGGCTTAATAGTGTTTAAAAGATAGTATCTGCATTTTAAAAAAAGGTAAAGGACACTAAATGTGTACTCCCTCCGTTTTAGGCAAAGAGTCTACTTTTGACTTTTTTAGGTCAACTTAATTAAAATTTGATCGATAATTTATATAAATTTATTTATTTTTATAAAATTATGAAAGTCCAACCTCCTTTCCTCCATAGATAGCCCACTTTGTTGTAATTTATACTCTATTTTTAACGTAGTTTTTAACTAATAAAATTTTATTTTCTAAATCATAAGTAAAGTGTGTAAAATATTAATTTAATTTAGTCACATGCTTGAAGGAGTACAATTTAATAAAGGTAGTAAAATAATACCGTAAATGATCTTACTTTCCAGTTTCCAAGCATAGATAAGTGGATTTTATTGATTGAACCTAACGCCAGTTACTTTTCCCCGTTTGTTTTTGACCGTTACCCAATTTCTTCCATCCCCCAATTTCAAACTATTCAAATCACACTCTCAACTAAAGTAACGTTGGATCCCACTGTCCTTTCCCATCCTCAAAGCTGAAAATCACGCTCCACCTAGCTGGACACCAACCAGTCCATAGTGGCCCACTAGGATATTGACTAAATGGCCCCTAAGATAGTTACACTTGTCAAACCGCAATGGAGGACTAATTTGGTCATTTCACATCCAAACAGAATGTTTCATTCATTTATTTTCTGTTGCTACTACTTAAACTGTAGCACAACACATATCTCTGTTTCAATTTTTGATTGTGAGTTCTGTTCTCATGGATGATCAACAAGTTATAGAAAGTTTAGATACTTTATGGTTCTCCAACAATGTCTTGTTATCAACCACTCAAAACCATCCGAAAACAACTACTAGTCCCAACTCCGAAGCGCCAATCGAACCCTTTGCTACAACCACCCCTCAAACTCAGCACGCTACCCAGTTTCCAATTGATGACATTACGGAAGAACGATACTCCAAAGTTGTCGATTTTGTTGCTCATGTTGGAGACAAGTCGGATGAAGAAAAAGGGGAAGAAGAAATGAAAGTAAGGGGAATGAGGAAGTTCAAGAGAGGGTTGGATCAAAAGAGAAAAATTGTAGGAGGGCTTGATTTTGGGTTTGACGTGAACGAGGTTTACGCGTTTTGGATGATGATGGATGGAGCGGCGAGTTATGGGTATGGGTACGACAAGGACAAGAGAATGGGAAGCCCAGTTGTTCTTGGTAAGATGCCACCATTAAGTGATGACATGGCCATGAAAGTGCATCTCAAGTCATGGGCTTATGCAGTTGCTTGTGCTGTCAATTAGCAATCTCTGTGTGTGTGTGTGTGTGAATTGTAGAGTTACGATCGTAGATGATTGACTGCAGAGTAGTCCTGATTTGTTATGGAGGAACTTGAGTACGAATAAGCTGTGATTTTTAACTAATTTATTTTATTATTATTTTCTTGTGGGTAAATTCAAATTGTGAACAACAATTTTGAATTTAATTTTCTTCTTGTAGTTGGCTGGTAACACGTCTGAATTGAAAGGAAAAGATTATTAATGGTAACATTACATTTGTCTTGTATAACATTTATGTCCAAGTTTGATAATTCATGGGTTAGCTTCCATTGAACAAGTACATTTTTATAGAAGACATGACTTCTCTCTCTTGACTCTCATTCGGTGATGGAACACATTGTTATGTTGTGAGATAGACCTTATTAGGAAGTAAAGAGACGACTAAACTTCTATATTTATAGCAGTGTTCTAAAAATCGCTAGTTGGGTGTTAAGCGCCACACCAATGCCTAGTGCTTAGGCGGACCCTAAAATTAAGGTATAATTATACCATATGTCCATAAAATACCTGCTGTATATAACTAAATATGACTAAATAAATTAAAAGTAATAAGACAAGTTAAAAATTAAAACCAAAATTTAATACCTGCTCAACCAAGCACAAAGCTCATCGACGTTCTCCCACTCTCCCTCACCACCGGCACAAAGCTCACTGCCCGCACAAAGCTCACCGATGTTCTCCCACTCTCACAATGCCGACACAAAGCTCACCGACGTTCTCCCACTCTCACAATGCCGACACAAAGCTCACCGACGTTCTCCCTCTCTCTCACCGACGGCGCTTCATCTTTCACGCGTCAGGTAAGCTCTTAGTCTCTATCTCGCTCTCCGATCTCTCTCCGTTCTCTTCGTTCCCTGAGGAATTTTTGGACCGATTTGACAGTAATCGCGGTGTTTGGAGGCTGCCTAGTGACTAGGCGGGCGCCTAGCCTGAGTTTTCTAACACCAATTTATAGTAAAATATAAAGTTGTTTCTTTGGTCTTGATACAACTATCCATGACAGGTATGTCTCTTAAATAAAGAGATACCTATTTACAACGTAATAAAAGAAGACATAATGTGCACATAAATATTAAAGTCAATTTATATACACCGGCTATATTGCAATATTATTATTAAATATTTTCTTCGTTTTAGACAAAGAATTTACTTTTGAATTTTTTCGGTTAATTTAGTTAAAGTTTGACCGATAATTAACATAAATTTAGTGGTTTTTACAAAGTTATGAAAGTTGTAATCCATATTATTTTTAAGATAATTTTTAATTAATAAAATTTTATTTTCTAAAATATAAGTAAAAGATAAATTTTTTAATTTAATTTAGTCTCATGTTAACTTCTAAAAAATAAAAGTGAATTTTTTTGCCTGAAACGAAGGAGAGGGAGTAGAAAATAAGTTAAGAGTCTGGGCGGTCATACATTATTAATCTCAAATTCTCAACATAGTTCCATGTACTACACCACAAACTCCTAATTAATATGATCTTTGAATAAAATAAGATTATGTCCCAATTTAAGTCACCTCACACCTATATTGGCGTTTGATTACAGAAAGAGAACTCGGCGGACAAAACAAAATGAGCGCAAAGAGGTGGGCTTTTAACTAGACCCATAGAAAGAAGTAGGCTTCGATCAAATTTCGAGCCCAACAATATCTTCAATACAACAACAATGCCCAACCCACTTGAAATGTTAGTTGATTGACGGCCGAATCCGAATGCGAATCCGAAGCCGACGGCGACGACATGACACAGCCGAGACGACTGAGAGGTCATAAGGCCGACGCAACCACCTGTATTGCTTCACGTGACCGCCCTGGCCTCGTCGCCACTTCGGGCGAGGTACCTACAACCCTAACCATCTCTCCCTCTCTATGTCTGTGCATGATAACCCATTCAAATATTGATCATTTCAACAAATTGCATTTCTATTAACTCTCATGATTTTTTAATTTCTTATCAGTCGACATTTTTTCCTTGTGTTCTGCTTAATTCCACTGTTTCAGTCACTTCATTGCTGATTTCAAGTTTAATTCTTGTAATTTTGTAACTCTGATAGGAAATAGGAATTAGAATTAAGCTTTATTGTAATGTATTGTGATGAAATTTTAAGGATGGTTGCGTTTGCTGGTTCGATATGCGATGCAAAGATGTGTTGTTCGTCATGGAGCTTGGGGATACTCCTATTTCCTCCTTGTGTTTCAAATCAGGTCAGTTCTTCTTTCAGTTTTTATTTTATTTTATTATTATTATTTTTTTTGTTTGTTTGTTTGTTTGTTAACTGTTGTTGTTATGCTTATTCTGCATCGAACCCGCTATGTTAAATTCTAGTCAAAAGGCAATGATATGTAACTAAGTTAGTAAGCATGTATCATGGATCCCAAAATATTAAGTAGTTAAGGCTCTATAACGATTTTACCGTTATTGGTCCAAAACAGACATAAATCGGCCATAAAATGTACCAACTATCCTAGAAAAATAATAAAATAATGAGCTTTGCATATTTTACTAAATAGACATACTTAAGTTTAAAATAATTACTCAATTTTGATTTAAAAATGTCAGGATATTAGCACTGCAAATCAGAATAGTTGCTGCTGATAGTCAACTCTGCAGATTGTCGATTGCATTGTCTGTATACAATAGTGCTAAACTTTCATGGGCTATTTGGGGTACTTCACCAGTCAAAACACCGTGAAGTCTAAAAGTCATGTATATCACATATGAATGTACAATATATCCGAAATTCACAAAATTTTAGTGGGCTTTGGTCTCAATTTCAGAAATTTCTATTAATAACCTTTCCACTAAAAATTTGTGAATTTTGGATGTGTTGTATTTTCATATGTTATAATCGTGGTTTAAATTTCATTGCCTTTGACTTCGTAAGTACCCCAAACTACCTTGAAAGTTAACTACTATTCGTGACAAAATTCTGGGCTACTGTTTGGACTAGGTATTCATATGACCTGACCTTTTAAAAGGGCAATTTAGTGATTCTTGATTCTGAATTGAAGTTCCAAATGTCCTTTTTGTAAATATGTAGGATTCATTCTTTTATGATTTTTCTAGAATATTTGGTAATAGAGCACAGTTGTGTCTGTTTTGGACCAGTCATGGGAAAATTGTCATACAGCCTTGAATAAATAATACTCCCTCCGTTCTGAGCAAAGAGCCCACTATTCTATTTTGGGATGTTCCACTTAAAGAGTCTACCTTAAAAAATTATGCCTATAATCTCCATAAACCTTTCCACTTTACCATCCACATATGTTATAACCATCTTGGCTATGCTCAAACATTTTTGTAATTATGACCAACTCCAATGCTACTTATATATCCTTTAATTATTAGACTTTTCAAACGTGAATTCTTTGGGTAGAATGGAGGGAGTAGTTTGAGTTCCATAACACATGCCTAGAACGTTTACTTAGTTTTCTACTTCTTTTGGTGCCACACTGATAATTTGATCTTCTTTGTGGCTTGATTAATTAAGGTTTGAATCTGTTTAGACCCATTCATGGTACGGTGGGGAAGGGAGACAAAACTCCGGTTATACTGTTTGGTCGTTAATTGATTCGTGCGATGTGATATGGGTACATTGGAGGTAATGAAAATGCTAGAAACCAACCTTGTGTATTAGTTGTTAATTTTTAGTGTTATGCCTAAAGATGAATTATTGTTGAGTTATTTCTCAGGCAATCTCATAAATCTCTACATGGTTGATGCATTGAGTTTACATATATTGTTAATAGCTGAATTGTGCATTGCACCATTTGAGTTTAGGAGAGTTTTTCATTGATGGGTATAAGGGATTTGTTGGAGTTGAAGAATTGAAATAAGAGGAGTTGAATTATTGTTTGATTTCAAATTTGATTATCACGTGATTTCTCTTGAGAATGACCAAAATATACCTCTCTTGGGTATGGTTAGTTCCAGGCCAGAGTTATGATATGGCAATGGTTAGTTTCTAGCCGAAATTAGGATATGACTATGGTTGCGTCCTAGCCGACCTATGTTACCTTGATGTGGTACGAGGACACCTCGTAGGAGACCAAGAAAGAGGAAGATAAATATATAAATCATACACACATATTATCTCATTTCACCAAGTGTTTATTTGATGTTAAAATGTTTTATGTATTGAACATATGTCGATTGCATTACCATATAAGAAGCCATGCTAGCATCTTTTGTGCATTTTGACCTAAATTTCTCATCCTGGGAATTGATTTCGTTTATTGAGTTAGTTGGAGCTCACCTTTTCCCCCTGTTTTTCAGGTTAAAGGTATTAAAGAATAGTGTTCGTACTAGTTTTGAACGTAACAGACAGTGTGTGTTTTTGTGTTTCGTGACATGTTGGGATGTTGTAAATGTATATTTGTTTTTTTTGGTAGAATGTAAATGATGTATGTTAAGGAATCTTTGTTACTGAGCTCTATATATTATTTCATAATCAATATTTCAAAAGTTTGTACAAACTCTTATGTTAACATTAGAAAAAAGGGTTTATGTTAGGGTTGTGATTATAAGTAAAGTTCTTGTGATTCACTTGTCATTTTCTAGGTTGGCCAAATCCATGTATCAATCGGTCGAGTTGTAGATATTGTATAACATTGTTTTATGTGCAGCAAAGTGTTCATTTCAATAATTTTGCTTTATCCTCATCCCCATTATCTCCATTTTCGTGCCACACCCGATTTGTGGCATTTGGATGCATGACTTTAAGCGAGTGCAACATTTAATTCTAAATTTCCTTATATTGCTTAAGTAAAAGAAAGGAGGTTTGGATGGATGAAGAGACTGAATTTTGAAACTTTTTTTTTTTAATTTTTATTATTTATTTCCCTTCAAAATGAAATGCAATCTCAGCTTTTCTAAAGTCCAACTTTTTCATGTTGATCACATGATCCAGAAAGGCTGGAAGTTAATTTTCTAAATTCCATTTTTCGATGCCGCAGGATGTGAAGATATTATTTACGTTTCTTCTGGGAATGAAGTGAAGGTTTTTGATGTACATATGGTAATTCTTATTGGATCAATTTCATGTTTCCTCTACTTTTTCTTAACATCCATTCATATGATTTTTGGCACCAAATATAGCCAAAGGAGTTATATTCACCATTATTCTCTAGTTAGTAACTATTGCGTTTTTGAAACTTTGTCTCTAAACATATTTTTTGTTGTTAAGTCAATTCTTGAGACTATCATTTATATTCTTTTTTTTTTTTTGGGGGGGGGGGTGGTGTTGGTGGTGAGGGGATCAAAACAAAAATGATGCATACTTCTCCAGATGAAAGAAAAAGATAAAAAACTTTGTACCTTTGTCATAGATGAAACGTTTCCTTAAGCCCCAATGCACTTCATGTTACGTTTATCCTCACTGAGCAAGAATATAAGGGTTCTCATGGATGAATTGTTTCCTTAACACCTCAATGCACTTTATGTTACTTTTATCCTCACTAAGCAAGACAAAAAAGGGAAGAGAAGTGGCAAAATTTTCCATCCGCGACAACAGTCATTCATAACCAATTTAGGTGACCAGGGTACTTTGAAAAGTTGATTTTAGCACCATATTCCCGTAAATTATTGTTGAAAATAATTCCTAAAATACACAAATAAAATGGAAACACAACTGAAAAACAATAAAATATAGTGCTGAAAATTACCCAAAATATTTAATTCTGAAAATATTAAATAAATAAGAAAGATCTCACCGGGTGCTATAGAAAGCTGAAGCTTTGTCCTTAAAGGTTTATCGCGCCTACCACGAATTCAATGACTCCATGTAAAGGTCTTTAAGTACGCAGCCTCCCAGGATTTTCTATAGTTTATGCCTCACAAGCTCGCACAACTTGGGGACCAATTATAAAAAACCTTGCACCTTTCTTGTCACTTGAGTTTGAGTATAGAAAAAGTAGGAGTAGATACTGGAGAGGAAGAGAGACGAAGAGAGAGGCTGTTAGAAAATTGTTGTTATGAAGAATGGGTTGGTGTCTTGTTTTTATTCACAAAATTGCTAGTATCAATAAGAGAAGTGTAGTTTTCCAAAGTTGGTTTTTCCATTCTCCAAAAGTCTTTAATGGCTAGTTAGACAAAAATAAAGTTATCAAATTAAACTCCAACTAAGTCACAAAATGTAAAAAAAAAAAAAAAGTGTCTCAAATGCCAATGTGGAATAAATATAATATAAGTATTTTTGAAATACTATTTGTATATCAAAATATACAACAATTATCAACATCCAAATATGCTTCCTGAGAGTAGTACTTCTCCTTATAACATTTTCCATTTGCTTAAAAGAGATTCTTGGTGTCAATATTTGTTACATAAATATCATTTAGAATTTATTACTCTGAGATTCGCTCATTATTAGTTTTCTATATATGCTTCGTGTTATGAGTTTCATACATTCATCTTATTTTGTACTTACTGGTTCGCGGGACTGAAGTTTTCTCTTCTCCTTTTTCTTTTGTGTGGTTGATGTATTGAAATGTTATACGTTTTTCGTCCTCTCATTCATCCCTGCATTTCCCTTTTCTTTACTATTTTTAGGCAACAAATCATTTTATGTAATACCAACATATTACTCAATCATCTTCAGACACTCTGGGTCCTAACTCGGTCATGGAGTCCCCCTTATGATGTGATACACTATCTGGGATTTAGAAATTTTCCTTTAGCTGGCCTGAACTTTTCATGGCGCTCTCCTTCTCCCACTCCCTTCGACATTCTACATGTCTCCTATATATTATGCCCATTTCACATTTTACGTTTGAAATGCATGGTTACCTTATCATGTCAATTCGGTTCCCCTACTTTTATTGTGTTTTTATGATTACCATCCACACTTCATGTCTTGTTAATTATATTACCCAGAGAAATGCCTTTTTTGATGCCGAATCAGAAATGTATAATTTTATTACTGATATAGTATTAATTTCGATCTTGCAGGCAGCCTCATGGAAGCCATTGGAGACATACAATTACAATAAAGAGGAGATCAATCAGGTCCACATTTGTATTAATATTGATTAAATATTTATTTCAGAATGAAAGGGATGCATTTGTACCTATGGAGTAATGGTATTAATTACGAATCTAAAAGTATCTTCTTTTCTTTCTTTCTTAGTTCTTGTTCCATGGTGGACTTCTTCTCCACATCGCTTGTACGTTAAAACTTCCTTTTTGGATAAAAATAATAATAATAGCGAGAATTCTTGCCACTCTTTGTTGGGGACACTCATTTAGTAATTTGTGTATATTTTGTCATAGAGTTGGCTAGGAGTAGATTGGTACGCTAAATGTATACACTTCTGTATTTATATAGTCGTCACTATCAATCGCTTGGACTTGTGTATAGAGTTTTTCTTATTCTTTTTCAACATTCATATTTCTTTTTTTTTTTTTAGTAAAACTTTATTTGGGTGGGGAGGGTAAGAAAGAGAGACTGAATGTTGTTTTTTGTTGAAGGCAATATTCTATAAGGCTTGGGCTTGGTGGAAGGTGTATCTTCCGTTGCTCTGAAAGTCTGATTACATCATGACTAGAAGTGTAACAGTATCTTTTTGCAGCGTATCAACCTTCATAAATATGAGTTCCATATAGCTTGTTAAGCTCTGGAAGGGAATTGATTTTGTTTCTTCATCAGGAAACATACTCAGTGCTCAGATTAGTGATAAATAGCGATCCCAAGTCTAACTCAATAGTCTTGTGATCATTTACAAGTTAGCTAACATCTGATGTATTCAACACTTGGTCCGCTAATATCTAGTTGTTGTCTGGAATGATTTCGGATCAACTCTTTCCCGCTCCAGTAAATCATTGGATATCATTTCATTTTGGAGTACAAAGCTCTGTGAACAACTGAACATTACTTGTTAGCTTTCCTTTTCTTCTATGCAACATTGAAACTAAGTTACAATTGTATTTGTTAGAATCTAATCTATGGCTGTACGCTAAGCCTTACACGTTCAAGCTCTTCTTTTTATGCAGGTTGTATGCAACTCAAAGTCATCTTTTCTTGCTGCTGCTGATGATGGTGGTGATGTTAAGGTTTGAGTTTTTGATTTTTGAGTGAATTCATTTCACATTCGTTTTCTCCCCTCACACCAGGAGATATCTCATATGTTTACGTACTTAGATTGTGAATTTCATATTGAAAAATATTCATGTAGAATTACGTACTTAGATTGTGAATTTCATGTTGAAAAATATTCATGTAGAATTACAAAATGATGATTGCTATAGGAAGTCGAAGCGTTGGAAAATGATCTCATAGTATCTTGCACTATGTAATCTGTTCTCTTAGAAAATTGTCACTTTTCAGAATGCTTCGGTTATTCATGCCATTCAAGATGCAAGTCTTAAATCTTAATCCCCCATTCTTAGACTACTGCCTTTTGATACCAGTGGAAGTCGAAACACAAAGCAACTCATTCCTTTTTTGTTTTTTGTTTTTTTTGTTTCTTTTTTTCAATTTTTATGTAAGAAACAAAGAATAGCACAAAGTAAGAACATATGTTTTGTTTTCAATTGAATGAGGACTATTAAAACTAGGGGGAAAATGGAATAGAAGTTGGAGCCAGGTCCGACCCAGTCCCTAGGCAAGGAGGGGCACTTGCCGAGGGCAGGGAACCCAACAAATTATCATGCTTATTTATAATAAGTTTTGGCCTATATAATGAAAAAGACTAATGACAAAGACTTGACAGTTGGACTCTAGCCCACTTGTATCAAAGGGAAACTAATTAAAAAAAAAGCATTACTATTCCCTAAACATTAGCCGCTTTGCCCGTTAATGCAATAACTTACCTTCCTCATTTAATTTTCTTAGCTTACCTAAAAAAAAAGGCATTCCTATTCATTCTCCAACTTCAGCTCTCCCACCAGTCACCAACGCCATCAATGCCCCTGGGCCGTTGCAAAATATTTGCTTGTTTTCTACAAAGATAAGTAGGATGTGCTATTTCCATTTTCCTTTACAAAATCTAAATTTCTTCTCTAACCACTACACAAGTAAAATCTTTGAAGGTTTTCGAAAAGTGGAAAAGAAGGTTTTCGTTTTGCTATCCCTTGAGCGTCTACTATTGATGTATTTTTGTGAGCTTGTAATTTCATTTTTTTTAGATATATTGATGTTTTGGTTAGTTAATCTACCGTATTTACTTCGTTATTTCAGTCTTGGATTATCAATTATATTTTCAAATTTCTCCCCCGTTTTTATTTTTTTAATTGACTATTCTGTCAATCTTGTATTCTTGATCTATACCTTGATGATACAATGAATGGATAATTAGTTACTGTTCTTTTATTCTGTTTTTTTTTATTTTTAGAAATATAAAGAGTTATGGATTATTTATCTTATAATGTTTTATTTTGTTAACCTATTTCAGTCGTTGTGGTATTCTGGAATTGGGATTCAGAAACTTGCTACATGATAGGCTGAAAAGAATTACAACTCCATTCTTCCATATTTCAGGTGCAATCAAAATTTTTCTTTTAATATGTTAGCCTAAAAAACATCTTTCTGGAAGTGAAAAAAAGAAAAAAGAGAAAACTGGTAGAACAATTAGTAGAATCACAACGAGGACCTATTGATAAATTTGTTTTAAAAAGAGTAGGCTGTTTTGTTGACGGATTGGATGATGGTAAGGTTGAACTTGAACCATTTATTGAGAATTTAGATGATAAAAATCATATTAATGAGGGTGATGCTGATTTGAATGAGCCTAATGATGTAACAAATGCCTCTAATACTGAGAATTTAGGCATCGATGATAAACCAGTTCCCTCTTTGGATATTTATGATCGTAGAAATTTGGATAATCTTTGACAATAAACCAAGAGATATTTTAGGTGAAAAAAATTCTATAAGGGAATTAAATCTCGTGTTTCCCATAAATAGTACTTCTAGGCATTTTTCATATGCTTATTATTTTAGAAAGTTGAGTAATTGGGAGATTAGCGATAGAAAATGATTGGTTTACTATAAACACTGTGACGAAGTGTATTGTTTTTGTTGTAAGTTCAAATTTGATGACAACAAAAGTTTGTTAGCTAATGATGAAACGAGGGATTGGAAGTATCTTAGTGAGAGACTTACTTAGACAACATTAGAATAGTGTCGAGCATATGACCAACATGAACACTTTTAGTCTGAACTAAGAGTAAGATTAAAGAAAAATCAGACAATTGACTAAGATTTGCAACAAGAAATTGTAAAGAAGAAAGAGCGTTGGAGGCAAGTTTTAATAAGAATAGTTTTTGTTGTTAAATTTCTTGCAAAACATAACTTGGCTTTTTGAGGATCGAATGAAAAACTTTACCAAGATAGCAATGGTAATTTTTTCGGACTAATTGAGATGATTGCGGAATTTGATGTGACAATGCAAGATCATGTTAGACGCATTCAAAATCATGAAACTCATTATCATTATCTTGGTCACAAAATTCAAAATGAGTTGATTTCTCTTTTGTCCAATAGTGGTAGAAGTTCAATCATTAGGATGATTAAAAAAGTAAAATATTGTTCTATAATTCTTGACTGTACCCTAGATGTGAGCCATCGAGAACAAATGGCTTTAATATTATCCTGGTCACAAATTTAAATGAGCTGATTTCTCTTTTGTCAAATAGTGTTAGAAGATCAATCATTTTTATGATTAAAGAGGCAAAATATTTTTCTATAATTTTTGATTGTACCGAGATGTGAGCCATCAAGAACAAATGACTTTAATCGTACAATCTATAAATATGTCGAGTAACAAAATTAAAGTAGAAGAGTACTGCTTAGAATTTTTGAAGGTGGATGATGATACACATCTGTTTTGGGACCATTTAATGAATTATTAGATGTATTTAAGTCTATTGATATTGATGTTGATGATGTGAGGGGTCAACGTTATGACAATGCTTCTAATATGAAAGGAAAACACCTAGGAGTTCAAAAGCGATTACTAGAAATATATCCGAGAGCTTGCCATAGTCGTAATATTACTCTTAGTGATATGGCGCATTCCTGTGTTAAAGCTGTTTCATTTTTTTGGAGTTGTGCAACGTATATATTAATTATTTTCGAGTTCTCCTAAAAGATGGAAACTTTTACTTGATAATGTTTCAAGCTTAACTGTTAAATCTTTGCGTAATACTCGCTGAGAGAGTCGAATCAAAAGTATTAAAGCTATTAGATTTGAAACTCCTCAAATAAGGGTGACTTTGTTGGAATTAAATAGATCTTGTGATGATGTCAATTCACAGAGTGAAGCGGAAAGTATGGGAAGTGCAATTGAAAATTATGAGTTTTTACTTGGTTTGGTTATCTTTGACTTGGCATACTAAGTAAAAACTCAAAACTTTCAAGTGCACTTGCCAAAATTTCTGCTTCACACTTTGATTGACATCATAACAGGATCTATTCAATTCCAACAAAGCCGCCCTTATTTGAGGAGCTTGAAATCTAATAGCTTTAACACTATTTGACTCTTCCAACGAGAACTATACAAAGATTTAACAGTTAAGTAAAACTTTCTATGTTTTAGGAGAACTCGAAAATAATGAATATATACGTTGCACAACTCCAAAATATGGAACAACTTTAACACAAGAATGTGCCATATAAGAATAAGACTATGACAAGCACATGACATATATAAAGCTCTCGGATTTATTTCTAGTAATTACTTTGAACTCCTTTGCATCTAATAATTCATTAAAAAGTCCCAAACCAAATGTATCATCCACCTTCAAAAACTCTAAAAATTACTCTTCTATTTTTATTATATTAGTCAACATATTTACACATCGTACTATTACAGCCATTTGTTCTTGATGACTCACAGTCAAGAATTATAGAAACTTATTTTGCCTCTTTAATCATTCAAATGATTGAATTTTTAACACTATTGGACAAAAGAGAAATCAACTTATTTTGAATTTTGTGACTAAGATAATGATAATGAGTTTCATGATTTTGAATGCGTCTAACATGATTTTGCATTTTCACATCAAATTCTGCAATCATCTCAATTAGTCCTAAAAAATTACCATTACTGTCTTGGTAAAAGCCAACGTATGTTTACCAAGACATTTAACAACTGAAACTACTCTTATTAAAACTTGCCTCCAACGCTCTTTCTCCTTTGCAATTTCTTGTTGCATATCCTGGTCTATTGTCTGATTATTCTTTAATCTTACTCTTAGTTCAAACCAAGTGTTCATGTTGACATATGCTCAACACTATTTTCATGTCGTCTAAGTCTCTCACTAAGATGCTTTCATTCCATCATTAGCTAACAAACTTTGTTGCCATCTGATTTGAACTACTTAAAAAAACAATACACTTTGTCAACATGTTTAGATTAAACCAACCATTTTCTATCGCTAATCTCCCAATTACTCAACTTTGTAGAATAATAAGCATATAAAAAATGCGTAGAAGTACTATGTATAGGAAACACAGGATTTAATTCCCTTATAAGACTCTTTTTCAACCAAAATATCCCTTTCTTTATTGTCAAAGATTATCCAGAGAAGGAATTGGATGATTATCAATGCCTAAATTCTTAGTATTGGAGGCATTTGTTACATCATTAGGCTCATTTAAATTTGCATCAACCTCATTAATATGATTTTCATCATTTAAATTCTCAATAGATGGTTCAAGTTCAAACATTACCATCATCCAATTTGTCAACACTTACGCTTTTTAAAACAAATTTATCAATAGCTCCTCTTTGTGATTCTACTAATTGTTCTACCACCCGTTTTCTCTTTTTTCTTTTTTCACTTCCAGAAAGATGCTTTTTAGGCAACATATTAAAAGAAGAATTTCGATAGCACCTGGAATATGGAAAAAAGGAGTTGTAATTCTTTTCAGCCTATCATGCTGTAAGTTTTTGAATCCCTATTAACAAAATAAAAAATTATAATATAAATAATCCATAACTCTTTATAATTCTGAAAAAAGGAAACCCAGAATAAAAAGAACAATAACTAATTATCTATTCATTGTATCATCAAGGTATAGTCGTATAGATCAAGAATTCAGGATTTACAGAATAGTCAATTAAAACAGGGCAAAAATTTGAAAACATAATTAATAATCCAAGACTGAAATAACGAAGTAAATGCGGCATATTGACTAACCAAAACATCAATATATCTAAAAGATGGAATTACACACAAAAATACATCAATAGTACACGCTCAAGGGACAACAACAAAACTAAATAAAAAAAAAAAATCAAATTTACATGCTAGTCAATAGTACAATAAAAAAGGAACCTAATCAATATTTTTCCCATAACTCAAAAAATCTGAAAATAAATAAGAACCTTAAAAAGATTGAAATTCTTACAGCAAGCAGAATTCTAATTTGTGAATTGCCAGTATTGGAATTCACCTCCTTTTCCACTTTTCGAAAACCTTCAAAGATTTTACTTGTGTAGTGGTCAGAGAAGAAATTTAGATTTTGTGGAGGAAAACGAAAAGAGATTATCCTATTTATCTTTGAAGGAAGCAAGCAAATATTTTGCAACGGCCCATGGGTATATTGATATGGCGGAGCCGAAGAGATTTTTCTCTTCCATTGATGGCATTGGTGACTTGGTGAGGGAGCCGAGGTTGAAGGAGAATGAATAGGAAAGTTTTTTTTTTTCCAGGTAAGCTAAGAAAATTAAATGAGGAAGGTAAGTTATTGCATTTACGGGCAAAGCGGCTGATGTTTACAGAATAGTGATGCTTTTTTTTTTTTTAATTAGTTTCTCTTTGATACAAGTGGGCTAGAGTCCAACGGTTCAAGTCTTTGTCATTTTTCATTCTGCAGGCCAAGACTTATTATAAATAAGCATGATAATTTGTTGGGTCCCCCTGCCTTGGGCCATGGGCAAGCGCCCCTCCTTGCCTAGGGTCTGGGCGGCCTTTTGTGATACATGTCAAACTATAATATTAGGTAATTATTCCATGATTTAACTAGCATCTCATAGTCATCCCTTTTAATGCGAAATTTTTATCATCAATCCATCACTGAACTACTGGCTATTGTCTCTGGCAGATCATTGACATTCGCCAGCAGTGCCTGTATAAAACATTAAGAGCCGGCCATGAAAGTGTATCCTTCCTCACTATCTAATGTTTTATGTTTTTTGCTTACCCTTTTTGAATTCCCTGAAATTATCAATGGTATATTTGCAAAAACATGCAGGTTATCTGGTGTTGAACTGGCATTCCCCCAACCCCTCACTTTGGACTCCATTCCCTTCTACAGGGGCAAATTTTGCTTTACATTTTTCTTTGTGTGTGTGTGTGTGGGGGGGGGGATTGTGAGCATGCATTTTTGATAAACAATATGAACACTCTCTCTTTTTCTCTCTTGGTGCAGCAATTTGAAGTCTATTAAAATAATAGTGTACAACACTTTGAATTTATGATTCTCTAGTTTCTGTGATAATTCATCAAGTTCAAAGCTATGTTCTCATTTGATATTAACCAGCCAATACACTGCTCGAAGTAGTTTCTTCTGATAATATCTATCTATGTTGATTTGAATTGAACTTCGATTTCCCTTTGCTGTATGGTGAATCGGTACAGTTATCATCCTCTATCTTGTTTCAATATATACTTTTATAATGTTCATGGGAAAAAATGGTCGTCTTATAGGGGCAAGCACCAGAGAAACTGAAAGAAAATGCAGTAGTCAACTAGTCTGTAAAGTTTTAGGTGAACTTTTGGTTGGGCAGGGGGTTGCAATTATATTTGGTCTTTTGTTTTTGTTTGTTGGATATTTCTTCTATTATATTTGTTTGTTTACCAAAGTCAGAATCAAGAGGCAGATCTTACTATTGTTAAACCATATATATATATATATATATATGTGTGTGTGTGGGTGTGGGTGTGTGTGTGTGTGTATGTGTGTGTGTGTGAGAAAGGTAACCATGTGATTGGATCTAAAATAACCACCAATGAGGTTAGCCACAAAACAGAAAAGAATGTTTGGTCTTAGTTTAGTAGGAGAAGCTGGTAACTTAAAAGGTGACAAACCAAAGAAGCTACTTTTTACGGGTTAGACGGTACGAGACTTAAAGAGCTTATAAATTTTCAAAAGGTGGTACAGAGATGTTGGTTGTCTGAATCTCATCGGGTTTGTTTACACTACTGATACATGCTCGAGCTGGGAAGGAGCTAAGGATCCCCTTCATGCTACAGCCATTCACCCTTGCCCTAATACTCCTTTTCCTCTTCTGGAAATTCCTGATCTTCCTTTTTTTGTATATCCTGCCTTTTATCTTCCTTCAATTAAGTGTTGTCATCTTTCTTGGTTCAAAGTATTTTCTGTTCATGAATCACCGTTTAGTCTCAAAGATTTTTCTTATTTGTCACTTTAACTTAATTCATAGATTTGTAGCAGTGTACAGTTCCTTCCTTGGAGACCTTGGGAAGGTAATCCTTTGATCCTTTATGATTATGTTATAAGCTCTTCTCTCTCTCTCTCTCTCTCTCTCTGATACTGAGCAGTAATTTAGTTAGGGGCCCTAACAACATGATATGAGTTTCATCTGTGACGTGTTTGAAAGGATGGTGGTATATATGGCAGAAGGTTGCTAACAGGTGTTTATTGTATTTACCGAGACGTTCCCTATTTTGTACACTTCCTCATTGTCTTACATGATTGTGTGGAATAGCATATGACTTTGCCCTGGTGGCATCTTGTGGTGAAGGATTTAAATTAGTGATAAGTTCTTTTAGATTACATTTATAGGTTTAGCGAGGGTTTTTGTATTTATTTACTTTTTCTTTGTGTTTTTGGTCTGGCATCTATTGTGCGCTATTCCGAAGGAACTTCCAAATCTGATCTAAACACTCTTCGACCTTAGTTGGGTTATGCAAATTTAAGCCTAGGACAATGGCTGGTCACTACAGTGAAAGGAGGGGGAGGAGTGAACTGTAGGAAAGAACAGAGTCGCCTTGTCAACCTCGCCCCGCCTGACCTCTGGTGAGGCACTGACCCCTCGCCCAGAGTCGCCTTTTGCCTCAGGCGAGCCGGGCGGTCACCTTTATTAACCCCAAATTATTGAGTTTACAGTCAGATTTGTGCATCACGACCATGGGGCAGCCTTCGGATGCTTTCTGTGATGGCCCACATAGTGGGACAGTTCACTATGGAATGCTCCGACAAGAAATTACTTGTTGCCCACTGAATTACTCAGAATCTCCATGCTGTCCCCTGGCAGGAAGATACATCTCAAGCTTCGGTCAAGTACAAGTGCCTTCGACATATTTGGGTATGTCAAGGGTTTTACATTGGTGTTTGAAAGCCGTAGTTGGGAGGGTTACTGGTACTTCTGAATTGAAATCTGGAGAAGTTATATAATGCTTATATCGATGTTAGCCTTAATCTGTGTAAATTATCAGCAAAATCATGACTATTATTGTCTTCTTCTTGGGCTTGTACATTTCTCAAATGCTGCCTTGGTGATTATGATTTTTTCATGACTGAACAATCTTGATGATATATGTTTGTAAGGGTCTGTTGAGTAACATATTCTGCTGTCAGATTCTTTCCCAGTATATTTTTGTTATCCGCATCTGAAACTGCTTGCATTTTACTGACAGTTCATTGGAAAAATTCTTTCGCAGTCATAACTGGTGGTCTTGACTCAAAGCTTGTAATGTGGGACTTCTCAAAAGGACGCCCATACAAAGTCATGGACTTCGGTATGAATGTGTTGAATTGTATTAACATTTTGTATTATATATGTACATGTTTGCGTGCTTGTAGAGAGAGGTATAGAGAGAGTGAGATGGAGTAAGAAAAGATTCATTTTTTGTTGAATCCATAATTTTTGAGAAAATTATGATGAAATTCATTCTGGTTTTTACCTATAAAGGTCGAACAAAAAAAAAAGGCCTTAGCTGTCCTTTTTTTTTTTTTTCCCTCTTTAGCTCTTCCGGTAACTTCTGGATATAAGTGTATCACTTATAGCTGATTTGGAGAGAAAGATAGATGCAAAGTTCATGTGAAAAGATTGACCTTGTGTTCCAGAATTTTCCAGAATCATATGTTGCAGCATGCAAAGGAAGGTAGTATCTGGGAGTCAAAAACATGAATGTTCTGTAAGCTGCCATCTCAAGTAGCTAGTAAATTTAAGTTGGTGATCCATTGACCTCATAATTTGGGACACGTTTCTTATGTATTGGCTGAATACCATTTGGCAATTGATAGAGAGCCCTACCAGATTTACATCTTGGGATGCATGCCTTAAAGTGGAGGACATATGGCAATAGATAAAGAGCCCTACCAGATTTACATTGGGTCAACATGCAGATGGTCTAATGTGAAATACCATATTAATACATCTAGCCTGATACCTTTTTAAGTGGATGAAGAGGCCCACAAGATTTATACAACAAGATGCAAGGCTTAAATTATCTTATAAGAGACGTTGCGTTATTTGTCAAAGGTAGGGCATTAGGTTCTCATTGTTGCAGAAGTCAGTATCCATGCAAGATAATATTGTTATATTATCTGCATTTTTGCTGTTACTTCAACTGATATTGGTGTAAAAGTAGCAAAATGGCCTATGATGTATCCTGATTTAGATGGGTTTTCTTGACAAATGGAAACTGGCCCTGCATGTGATTTTCAATATTGGATGATTAATTGGTGCAATGTTTTATTGCTGCAGGCACGCCTGATGCGGATAGCAGTGGAAATATAGGGCAGTGCCTCAACCCTGCTTTTGTCCACGCAATTGCAGTTCCTGAAGTTGACATGTTAGACAAATTACACAAGATATGTGTTGTGGCTAGGGGTGATGGTGTGGTTGATGTGATCGATATCGAATCAGAACTTGCTGCAAGTAGGTCGAAGAATTCCTCAAAACCTCATAAAGGTGATAAATCAGGGTCAAAAAGCAAATCAGATACTGAAAACACCAATCAAAATGGAAAAAAGAGGCTGCATTTGGATTACTCCTTTGGAGGGCATACTGCTGCTGTATCCTGTGTGTAAGTAATTCACTTATTTATTTGTTTTTGTATGGAGTAATGGATCTTATCACACTCGATAATAATATGAAAGAGTTAATTTTTAAGAACAAACAAGAAATAATGATAAGTTTTTTAAATAGGGCATTTTCCGTATTTGGGGAGAAAGGGAAGTACATAATATCAGGGGGAAATGATAAATCAGTGAAGGCTTGGAACTGGTCCAGATACTTTGATGATGATCAAACAAGCAGCAACCAGGATATACTACACTTGAACATAAATTTGAGCAAAAAGGTTGGTTCATTGTACTTTACTTTTTTTTTTTTTTTTCCTTCCAAAAATATGTGTTAGTAATTCTCAGCTTGTTACAATTTCTTCATAATTCAGTTATAAATATTGGTGATTGACATCTTACATTATTCAGGTCAACTGGCTGTGTAGCACGCCGTCTGATTCAGAAAATCTTGTAGTATGTGATACTTCCAAAGTGGTGAAGGTTTATACTGTTGCCTAATCAACTGCAACCACATTGACATTGTAGATTAGCTTTATTGGAAGCAATATATATATATATATATATATATATATATATATATATATATATATATACAGGGATTGCGCTTATTCCAAGGAAGCTGTGGTGCAGTTCTTGTTTAGGCCTACTAGTAACGTCCGGGGGGAGACTAGCCATTAGCTGCTTTCACCCGAAAGGGATGAAGTATGGAGTTATTTGTCTAGTTTAGGTATAAATTAGGGTGCTTAAAGCAATGGGCAGTTTTTGCAGTGAAGCATTGCTCTGGTGAAGATGAGAAATGTGTTATGGGAAGGGAGAGGTCAATTACATAACTGCTCCAGTCTGTTGTATCTGAGCTTGTTACCAGAAATAGAACATGAGAAACACTTTTGGTTTTATTTCAATGGGCAGGAAGATCGTTCGTGGATTTGAGCAATTTTTCTTCTTTTGTTTCCCTGTTTTCTGTAAAATGTAGGAGTAAATACATTAGTTTTCAATGTGTTGACTAGTGAGAAATGGAAGACATGAAATACCGAAGTTGGCTTTGCATAGATCGCAGAGACGAGATTTGGCCGACGAAGCCTAGGTTTTACAAACGCACCAACATAAAGTAAACATCAATGGAGAATGAAAATTAAGATTTGATTTGTAATGAACTCTAGAGACCCTCAAAAACCCCATCACGGTACCTGTCCCGATTGCAACTTTGATTCGATTTACAATTTGAAGGAAGTACAAACAAGTAAAATTACAATTTTATACAGTGTGATTTGTCAAATGAGACTACTGTATCATTTTTGCTTGGGCACGGATGGAGTATTAAGTGGGCATATATAGCCAGCATTGAGGACTGAATTCTCCTCTAAATATATCTACGGCATCTTTATACCTAAAGATCGAAAGCCATCAAAAGAGTTGGGAGGAGAAATTTGAAAATCTGAATTCTCCTTTGAATACATCTATGACTTCTTTATAGCTTGAGATTGAAAGCCATAAAAAGCGTTGGGAGGAGAGATTTGGAAATCCTGATTCGTCTGTCCCCAAGTACAATAAGATAAAAGAATTAAAAAGAGTTTGTAGGAGAAATTTGAAAATCGTTATTTGTCACCAAGTACAGTTTAAATTAATGCTCTTGAGAGCAACAAATATTATTAATATAGCTAGATATTAATTAATCGATAAATTAATAATTATTACTTTATATATTAATTAATACTTTATTAATTTATAGAGCTGCAAGATTTAATTGAAAAGTTGGGTTATCGTAACTCAATGGATGCCGAACAAGTCTTGAATTACCCAGAAGAAAATGCAGTTGTAGAGAAGTTGACTGGTGAGGAAATAATTGAGAGCGTCATGGAATTGATAAAGATGAAGAAAGTTCTACAATAGAGTCCCCTTAGCAAAACAAAGCTCTTTCGGTAGCGATCACATTGAATTGTTGAGCTAAGAGAAAACCACACCAGAAATTTTTACGATGATAAGAAAAATTAGAGATGAGATTCAAGGTGACATCAATTTCAACAAAAAACAAAGGCAGTCGAGTCATTTTTTCTGAAGTCTTCATAAATCATTAGTGTACTATGTAATATATAAGGAGTTATTAATTTATATAATGCATGGGGTTTCTATGAGTAAATATATGTATTATATATAAATTTAGTGAATTATTAATTTAGCACGTTGTTCTCAAGTCGGGACTGACCAAAAGTATTATTTAAAAGAGATTATTAATTAATCAAATTTTAACTGTACGATACGATAAAAGAATATGTGAAGGCTATCTGATCCTTCCCAAGGAGGTAGATGTTTAGTCCATTTTGGTAGTACATTTACATGGATATTCTTAATGTTTATATTATATTATTATTAGTGTAAATTGAGATATGATAGATAATAAAATTAATTTAGTAACTTTATACGAAGTATACAAAAGACACTTATTTTGGAATTAATTTTTTTTTTAAAAAAAAAAACTCAAAAGGGAAACTTGTATATTCATGATCTTAATTCCAAAAATATAATATTAGTACAAAATAAGTATGGACACGGATTATTATAAATACTTGTAACCTACAAATCATATCACTTCGGTGACCGTATAACATGACAATATAAAGAAGAAAAATAATAGGGATCTAAATTTTTTAATTCAAAATTTCTCATCTAAAGGAAAAATTTAGAGCCCGTTTGTTTGCACGTGCCAAAACGCAGGGTTAAAACGTAGCTTATTCCTTAACTTAGCGTTTCAATGTTGTGGTAAAAAACGCTTCGTTTTCAAAACGCAGCTGCATTGTAAAACGCTGGAATTCCTAGCTTTTTCCCAAAACGCAGATTTTAAAACGCAGTAGGGAATAAAAAGCAGCGTTTTGACATAATATCTCAAACGCATTTATAAAGAAAAAAGTCACATTTTAGAAACGCTGCGTTTTTAAAACACTGCATTTTCAAAACACTACACCAAACGGGCTCTAAGTAATCATAAACCACCATATTAACATCTAATATAATGATCAAGTACCAATAAGAATTCACAATATAGGTGGGGTTGATAATTTATATATATATATATATATATATATATATTAAATTTTTTTTTTTAGCACACTTCATCTTCAAAGTGGCAGATTTTGATTAAAAAGTTGGTCCACCTTAACTAAATAGTGACTTTCAATTGGCACTTGACTAACGACTACCAAATTAGGAGCTGATGTGCACAGAAAATGAACCTCCAAGTCGAGGTCGAATCAAAATCCCATTTGATTCGATCAATCGTGTGATGAATTAATGTGTAATATAATCTACTCCCTTTGTTACTGTTAAAGAGTTTATTTTTTTGTCGACTTAAATAATTTATATAAATTTATTTGTTTCTTACAAAGTTATAATTCATAGTATTCTTAATATAATTTTTAGTAAATAAGATTTTGTTTTCTAAAACATAATTAATGCATATAAAATATTAATTTGATTTAATAACATGTTAAATTTTAAAAATAAAAAAATGAACTCTCTGATCGAAATGGAGGAAAGAGTATCAGTCAATTAGTCAAACAGGTTTAACACGGAAGGATTAAGAGACCGTAAGGGTGAAGGATGTTAGTTGGGTGAATGGTACGGTACCATGCCCCCAACCGCTTCCTTCCTTAGAACTCCCGCAATTTTTCTCATATCTTTTTCCGTTTGAAAAATTAAGACATACGTTGCTTTGCTCTGCTTTGCTTCCCATCTCTCTCTATCTAATATGACACCAACACCCCAACCTCCCAATCCTACCACCAAACTCATCCCATCACCTCTACAAAAATGTTTACTACTCCGATCCCAACACACAGCACACCCCCAAACCCTTTTATCCAGGGTGGTTTGTCATTTTCCTCCCCATTTCAAGAAACCAATTTTCTTTTAGGCTAAATATACAGAAAGATTCACCACCATTGATCAGCCTTAGCTAAGGTTGCGGAAAAAATAACAAGGGTTTTCCAAGATGATGCAGCCTGGGGTCCCCATATGCAACACTTGTGGCGAACAAGTAGGATTGAACTCGGATGGCACTCAAGTGTTTGTGGCTTGCCACGAGTGCAATTACCCGATTTGCAGGTCTTGTTTCGATTACGAGATCAAGGAAGGCCACAATTCCTGCTTACAGTGTGGTACTCTTTATGATGATGGTAATTACTCTCTCTTTCACAACATTATTAATTAACCCCCCAATTTGATTTTGTTTAGTTCACACTTTTCTAATGTTTTTCGATGCGATCTGAAGCTATTTCTGCAATTTTATTGGCATGTTTCTTTGATGGATTAATTTTAATTCCAAGAGTAGGATTTAATGCTCCCAAACTTAGACCCGTAGTTAGTGATGATTCAGAAACTTGTAGAAGATGATTACTGCTAGATTTAGTTACAGTTGGGACCTTGAGATTAATACTAGCGTGAAAGGTTGCTGGTTTCTTATGAATACTTGTCATGTGTTGCATCAATTCAGATCCATTTAACATTTTCTTTTTAATCCTTTTATAGTCGCTATGACTAATTACTGGATTCCCATGAATTAGAAACTAAGGTGGATTGCTTTCTTAATTCTATAGGGAATTCAACAATGGCTAATGTAGGAACAGAGGAGTCTGGCACCCGTACTACCATGGCTGCTCATCTCAATAATGGTCAGGTATGAACACTCGCACAAACACATGATGCTTCTCGGTTATGGATAGATAATCAGTACTGCGTCCGTTTTTTGAGGTTAAAACTTTTTTCTGTTAGAATATTGTTCTGTCTTGTTGGCTGAAAGCTATGCCTTCTGTAGTAACGGAAAATGATTATAGGTTTTTGGTTTTACAGGATGCTGGACTCCATGCTAGAAATATAAGCACCGTGTCTACAGTGGACAGTGGTGAGTACATTGAATTGATCAATCTCTCTTAGATACTTCCGTGTTTTCATTGGACAATAAACTTTGCTAAAATGAATGATCCTCTTTGTTTTCTCTTTTTTGAAGAATACATGGATGAATCCGGGAACCCAATATGGAAGAATAGGGTTGAAAGTTGGAAGGATAAGAAGAACAAGAAGAAGGCGGTCAGTAAGGTTCCTAAAGAAGCTCAAGTTCCTACAGAGCAGCATATGGAAGAAAAGCAGCCGTAAGTATATAGAATGCTGAAATATATCGTTAGCAGTTAGTCGTAAAGATAATCCAAAAAAGTACTCCCTCCGTCCCACTCATAGAGTCCGTATTTAAAATGTCAAGTATCTAAACGATCCATAGGTATCCTTGGAAGTGACCACTGTGGCAAGTGTTTTTTCTTGTATCCAACTTGTTTATTTCATATGAAAGGGTATAGTTTGAATATCATGGGATTCCCAAGCTTAATTTTCAAACGACTCTTTGAATGGAGAAAAGGAATTCATTACTCCCGTACTGTAGCTCTTCATTTAGTTATTAGCTAGAAATCTCATAATATTCACTAGAAATTTTCCATAGTTATTAGCTGAGGGATCAGCCTAATGTTTGACAGAAACCTGAATATTGATGCATACAGCTCTCATGTCATTCTCCGCACACAATCTGTTATCTATTGGACTTGCTTTTCGTCAGGTTTGTATTTATGCATTAACGAGAGGTAAAAACATCTTTTGCAGGTCAGGGGAGGCTATGAAACCACTTTCAAGAATAGTTCCAATTCCAAAGAGCCAACTTTCTCCATATAGGACTGTGATAATTTTGCGATTGATCATTTTGGGCCTTTTCTTTCATTACCGAGTAACAAATCCTGTTGAGAGCTCTTATGGTCTGTGGCTGACTTCTGTTATTTGTGAGATCTGGTTTGCTTTTTCTTGGGTGTTGGATCAGTTCCCTAAATGGTCTCCCATCAATAGGGTTACATTTATTGATGAGCTATCTGCAAGGTATAAACATTTACTACTAAACTATCAAAAATTGATCTTTTATATTGATTTGTTGAACTACATTGCAGAAGTAAAATTTATGGCTATATATTCTGTAGGTATGAAAGAGAGGGTGAACCTTCAGAACTCGCTGCTGTGGATTTCTTCGTGAGTACGGTCGATCCTTTGAAAGAGCCGCCTCTAATCACTGCCAATACTGTGCTTTCGATCCTTGCTGTGGACTACCCGGTGGATAAGGTCTCCTGTTATGTGTCTGATGATGGTGCTGCAATGCTTTCATTCGAGTCTCTCGTTGAAACAGCTGATTTTGCCAGGAAGTGGGTCCCATTTTGCAAAAAGTATGCAATAGAACCACGTGCACCTGAATTTTACTTCTCGCAGAAGATTGACTACTTGAAAGATAAAGTGCAGCCATCTTTTGTGAAGGAACGCAGAGCCATGAAAGTAAGTTTCTAAAGCCTTCTTCTACTCATGGTTCATAGACAATAGTTGACTAATTACTAAATTATCAATTTGAAAACTTTGTGTTTATAGATTCTACAATTTCCTCATTTGTTTATTGCTGGACTGTAGCGAGATTATGAGGAGTACAAAGTGAGGATAAATGCATTGGTAGCTAAAGCTCAGAAAACGCCAGACGAGGGCTGGACAATGCAAGACGGTACTCCTTGGCCAGGAAATAACTCGCGTGACCACCCTGGCATGATTCAGGTTCACTCAACCTCCTAATTTTTTAACTTTCATCGTCATTATTGATACAAATTGAGATTAAATACCATCCATTCATAGAAATCCTGAAAGCTTTATGCAATAATGCAAGAATTTGTTATAAATAGGATTAAAAAATCATCTTTCAACTTTTGCTTCTATGAGTAGAGTCGCCTAATAATTAAACTGTGAGCTTCTTCAGTTGAGCGTTACTTGTATAAGATTGAGACTGTGTACCCTGGAAAGTAACTGAAGATGATAAAATTGATTCTTAGCATAACCTCTGTTTCCACAATAATTCAGGTTTTCTTAGGACATAATGGTGCCCATGACATCGAAGGGAATGAGCTTCCTCGACTGGTTTATGTCTCGAGAGAAAAGAGACCTGGATATCAACACCACAAAAAAGCTGGTGCTGAAAACGCTCTGGTATGGCTGTTGTAGAATAAGTAGGAGTAATTTCCAGTTATCTTGATCTATTGGCCCAAAGAAGAAAACTATCCACTTTCATTTGGATTTAATCATTAATTTCTTCTTACAGGTGAGAGTGTCTGCAGTTCTCACAAATGCACCCTACATTCTCAACCTTGATTGTGATCACTACGTAAACAACAGCAAGGCGGTCCGTGAGGCAATGTGTTTCTTGATGGATCCACAAATGGGTCGCAATTTGTGTTATGTTCAGTTCCCTCAGAGGTTTGATGGAATTGATCGTAGTGACCGATACGCTAACCGAAATACAGTTTTCTTTGATGTAAGCTTTGACGCTACTGCAACTCAAATAATATCATGATTGAGCACACATCAGCTAGATGTACCAAACTAAAACTCATGTCAATCCTTTGAATCACTGAATAGGTCTTTTTTTTTTGGTTCCTCTGTAATTTCCTACAGAGAAGGCTAAGCATAAAAATTCTGCAAATTTTCTTGAGATATGGCGGAATAATATAATAAACTGTCCATTTTAATCTGAGCTTTATTAGAAGATCAAACTGTTCAAGTTTGAAGTAATTTTCAAATTGAGAAGTCATTTCTGCTAGTGAAATATGATTAATTCCATATTTCCAGGTTAACATGAAAGGGCTGGATGGCATTCAAGGACCAGTTTATGTGGGAACAGGTTGTGTCTTCAATAGGCAAGCCCTATATGGGTACGGCCCTCCGTCTTTACCAAGTTTAGCCAAAGTGTCTTCTTCATCTTCTTGCTGTTGCTGCGGTCCCAAGAAGCCCACCAAAGATCTTTCAGAGGTTCAACGTGATTCCAAAAGGGAAGATCTAAATGCTGCTATTTTCAACCTAGGGGAAATCGAGAGTAAGTTTGTGTGATTAAAACACTGTTTTTCAGCAAGGAATTAGCATAGTTTCTGGTAAATAACGTGTATTTGAAATTTTGAATGTTACGTGCAGATTATGATGACCACGAGAGGTCATTAATCATCTCTCAGATGAGCTTCGAGAAAACTTTTGGCATGTCATCTGTCTTTATCGAGTCTACATTAATGGAGAATGGAGGATTAGCCGAGTCTGCCAATCCAGCAACCATGATCAATGAAGCAATTCATGTCATTAGCTGTGGGTATGAAGAGAAGACTGCATGGGGTAAAGAGGTTGGAATACGATCCTTACTCTAATCTTGCTAGTTTGCGCTTCATTAACATAATTAAGAAAGACAGCAATTTTTTATGAATATATAGATTTCAATCTTGCTCTCTCCATTCATGATTTGTTCAATATATCTTGTCAGATTGGGTGGATATATGGATCAGTTACTGAGGATATCTTGACGGGTTTCAAAATGCACTGCCGAGGATGGAGATCAGTTTATTGCATGCCGGTAAGGCCAGCATTCAAAGGTTCAGCACCTATCAACTTGTCTGATCGGCTGCACCAGGTTCTCCGGTGGGCCCTTGGCTCTGTTGAGATCTTCTTGAGTAGACACTGCCCCTTGTGGTACGGATTTGGTGGAGGTCGCCTCAGATGGCTTCAAAGACTTGCATATATAAACACCATTGTCTACCCGTTCACCTCTCTACCTCTTGTAGCATACTGTACACTCCCTGCTATCTGTCTTCTAACTGGAAAATTCATCATACCAACGGTAGTTCTCTTATCTTTGATTAAACAAAACATGAGTTAGCACTATCATTCTCATTCTAATGTTTTGATGTTTTCTTCGAGACAGCTATCGAACTTAGCAGCAGTATGGTTTCTTGGACTTTTCATTTCCATCATCACGACTAGTGTTCTTGAGCTCCGATGGAGTGGCGTCAGCATTGAGGATTGGTGGCGTAATGAGCAATTTTGGGTTATTGGGGGTGTCTCAGCCCATCTATTTGCTGTTTTTCAAGGATTTCTCAAAATGCTGGCTGGCCTTGATACCAACTTTACAGTGACTTCCAAATCAGCTGACGATGCCGAGTTTGGTGAACTCTACATTATCAAGTGGACGACAGTTTTGATCCCTCCAACTACCCTTCTCATCTTGAACTTGGTGGGTGTCGTGGCCGGATTTTCTGATGCACTGAACAAAGGGTATGAAGCTTGGGGCCCATTATTTGGGAAAGTGTTCTTTGCATTTTGGGTGATTCTTCATCTATACCCATTCCTCAAGGGTCTCATGGGTCGCCAAAACAGAACTCCCACCATCGTTGTTCTATGGTCTGTGCTCTTGGCGTCTGTCTTCTCTCTCGTTTGGGTGAAGATAAATCCGTTTGTTAGCAACAACGACACGAGTCTTACCCAAGGTTGCATCGCCATTGATTGTTGAGTACAGAGGAAGTTATTTTGCTACAATTTTGGAACGTAGATATCTTCTGCCTATAATGGTGTGTTGCTATTATGGTTTTTGTTGATCTTCCTTCAAATTTGGGGAATTCTAGTTGCAAAAAGTTAAGAATTCGCTACTTTATGTATTGAAAGAAAAAAAGATGAAGTGAAGGCAAGGCAACATAGGAAGTTTGAGACCCCAAGCACCATACTTGTAACAAGTTTCCTATGCAAAATGAAATGATAAGAATGTTTTTTTCTTTTTTCTCTTTCATTTTCCTGTTCCTTGTATTCCATATTGTTTCTCCACAAGTACAGTTACTTTTGCTTTATATTGATCGAACTGATAAATTTTCTTGCGAAGCCACAATCGAATACTCTGTATTTTTCATGATTTTCAAGGTTTTTATATACTCCCTTCGTCCCTAAATTATTGTCTTTATTTCTATTTTTGTCCGTTCTTAAATAATTGTCTTCTTTGAATTTTTTTTAGAACATTATTTTTATCATTTTACCCTTTATTTTTTCTTACTTTAATTATGGGTCAAATGCAAATGAGCATTAAAGGAGACAACATACTATACCAATTTTAATAATCAAGTCAATTATTTTTTCTTAATTCGTGTGTCGGGTCAAACAAGACAATAATTTAGGAACGAAAGGAGTATATTGAATTTGAATTTGAAGCTCATTTGCGAGTTTACTTAAGTTGAATGTTAAGTATGTAATTGGTTAAAAGTAACTATCCTGTGAGACCATCTTTTGAAAGAGTCTATCTCTCACATCTCACCTCATCCTGCCAACACACAGTGGATCGGATCAAAAAATCCGTCTTTTAGAAAATACCGTTAGACAGCTTTTTCTAAGTTTTTGTCATTGATTAAATGTTGTGTGCGATGATCGAATTCGGGAGTTTCTTTCTGAACAATACAGAGGCTGGGAAAAGGATTTCAGCTATGCAAGCCAACTGTGTTCAACCAAAACGTCCAGAAGAATGAGATGGCATGATTGTATCCACGTCATTATTAACCAAACAAGGAAATTGGCCTTTTTCTGGGAAACCACAAAATCTCCATTACCAAATTTCCTTAATTTCACTTTAAAGAAAAAACTTTTTTAGATTACAACTGTATATTTTGGGAGGGCTATTTTCACTACACTTTTTTTTAATTTACTACATTATTAATTATTACTTTAATCAAATATATATTTGGATAAAACTACCCCTTAATTAATTACTTGTCATTTGAGGTTGAGTAATATATTTCTTATTTCTAAATTATTTTTTAATTCCTAACATATCAACAAGTAAGGTAGTTTTGTTTTTTCATTTATATTTATTTTTAATAAATATATTTTCTGAATTATGCTTATGAATCGTTTCATTTTTTAATATAAAAAATCATAAAAACATTTATCGAACACAATTATAGAAAATATGTCAATATTTTATAACTAAGATAAAATAGTTTAAATTAATTTTAAAAATATAACTTTAAAAAAATCAATTCAATAATAGCAATATGATAGATATTGAATTGACTATCTATATTAATCCATTCAAAATTTAAAATTTAGAATAAATTGTTATAGGTAGGCAAAATGTATTAAAACTTTACAATACTATATAATAATATGATTTTACTGTTGGATTAATTTTTTTACAATGATATTTAAATCTAACTATGAATATTTTATTTCAATAAGTAAAGATCATATGTTTTCTCAAACTTTGATTGACAAAAAATATTTACGATATTAGTTTTTTCTATTATGTAACATGACTCTAGCTATGAGCTTAATTAATTAAATATTTAAAAGAAAAAATATAAAAAATAATTATGTTGTTCATGTGAACACTAATTAAAGATTATTTAATATGTATTGAATTCAAAATTAATATTAAAATGTAACTAGAAAAGTAATTTTGCTAGTCAACTGAAAATGGACAAGTAATTGAGGATAGTTTTGTCTAAACATGTATTTTTTTAATGTAATAATTACTAATGTAGTAAATTAACGGTTCTTAAGGGTTGGTCCAGTGTAGAGCTGGGGCTTCACAAAATGTGAGGTCTCAGGTTTGATCCCTTTCCATGCTCCCTTAGGATATCAAAAAAAAAATTTTTTTTAAATAGTAAACTAACAAAAATTGTATTGAAAAATATTTTTTGCGTTAGTAATAAAGAGAATTATATAATTATTTGTCCCTCGGCTTTATCAAATCTATACGTTTGGTCCCTCCGCTCCAAAAAAATGCAATTTGGTCACTCGATTTACATTTCTTTGTGAGATTCCCCCTTTGAGCCGTTACCGTCAAATTTTCCGTCTGTTTTTTAAAAAAATGCCCAAATTACCCTCATCTTCTTCTTCTCCCTATTTCCCCTCATCTTGAAATACAAATACAGCATCAGCCAAAGTACTAAATCCAAAACCTTTTGTTTTTTTTGTAGAACAAAGTCTTAACAGATTGATGGGTTGTGTGTTATTTTCTTTCAAAATTCCATTTGCTCCTTCTATTCTTTCATTCGTCTTTTTTATAACAAACTCGTTCCCTGTAATCAATACCATGATGCCCACAAGAAGCCAAAATCACCGTTTGACCTCGATATCACCCTCCACCACCATGAAATGAACAACTCTCCTCTTCAGACTTTGAGCAACAGAAATTAAAATTCAATATCACTTATATTTAAGGAATCTACATCAGAAGTCATAAATAGAAAAAAAGAATTAAAATAAAATCAAAACCCAGCTCGAGTTTCCAATTGTATATTCATAAGATCTAAGACATACGGGGAGAGAGGGAGGGGTTAGCGTTTTTCAGATCTGGGAAAAAATCGAGTGTTAGAAAGAAAGAGACCCCAAATCATCTTCACTACAATCAACGACCTTCACGAACAGTTCGTCGTTGCATTCATCGAGCTTGATGAAACCGAAACCTTTGCCCTCGTCGCCGCCATCAATTTAGAAGCTTTGCCGTGGTCCCCACCACCAGGTTTGGTGCGTCCGGTGAGAACACCACCGACGCCGGTCTTGACCTCCTTTATACACGCCATGTTAGCAGAATCATACCATTAGGGATCCACCCCATTTTTCTCATTTCAAAGATCAACCTCAGTTCTCAAGGGGAGGGGGGACAGACCATAATTAGGGCAATCTCAAGGGGAGGGAGGAGGCCAATCTAAGAGTGGAAGAGAGGGACAGAGTCGGTGATTTGGACGAAATTTCCGGCGACGTGACCGAGGAGGATGCCGTTGACGGCGGAGGTCTTGTGCTTTAGGGCATGGAGGTCTTGACGGCGGAGGTCTTGTGCGGTTCGATTAAACACACACACACACACACACACAGAGAGAGAGAGAGAGAGAGAGAGAGAGAAGTGTTCTGAAGCTTTACACAAAAGATTGCAGGGGAGGTTGAAAAAGAAATGAGGGGAAATAGGGAGAAGAGGAAGAGAGGGTAGTTTGGAATTTTTTTTAAAAACAGACGAAAAAATTGACGATAACGGCTTAAAGGAGAAATCTCTTAATGAAATACAAATTTAGTGACCAAATTATATTTTTTTTAAGCAGAAGGACCAAATACATAAATTTAATAAAGTAGAGGGACCAAATAATTATATAATTCTAATAAAAACGAGCTAATTCCCTTTAGTCCCACATAACTTGATTTGATATATACAAATCGTGATGATGCTACATGTCAATTTGTCGCCACCGATTGTTGATGTGTCTTGTTTGGGTCCTAGCCCAAATAGGGTTCTCCATGTTTAGGTGAGGAGTATATATTAAACGGTTTTAATGTATTAGTTGCATATTTAATTAATACACTACGATTAATAGAAACATATTATAGTATTAGGTATAGGTTTTTTCTGAAGCCATCTTATGAATTATAATCGTAAGACGAAGTCTCACTTTTTTACGGTTGATTCATCAACATACGGTAGGTAGGGTCAGAGAGATCTATCTTACACAAAATATTCATAAAATGATATTTTCTAAGTTTTTACCTAGTGTTACAATTGTATAAAGTGAACATTACTTTTTTAACCACTTTGTCACTTTAGTATTTCGCTATTGGTTTTTTAACCACTGTCACTTTAGTATTTCGCTATTGGTTATGATGCATCACGTAAACATGTCACATGAAGCTCCAAGACCATTTGAATATTTCGGTGAATTAAGTTAGTAATGGTTTGAGATTGAAAACTTTTGGAGGAGATAAATGGTCGATTTGTCGATAACTCTACAGTTTGGTACAATATATTTGATATGAGTTAAATAAAGTATTAGGAGTAATAGAATACAAGAATTCAAATTTAAAATGTTGAGAGTAATTCTCTAGTAAAATTACGACATCTATCAAGATTTTCTAAACAAAGTTGTTTGAACCAATTTTTATGAATAAAGGTGTGTAGATTTCAAACAATTATGAATATATTGTGAACAAATATATGTACTTCTGTGAATAACATATTTAAATTTTTATCTAAATCTTAAAAGAAGAAAAAAGGTTGGCGAGAAATTTAAAATATTTAAGCTCAAACATTGGATCCATTTTATTTATAAGATGACACGAGTCATTGAGCTAACAAATGATGAATCGATTGATTGAAATAAACGGTTACAGCTAAGAGAAAATAGTGTTGGCCTATTTCAAATAAAGTTATTTTACATGACTTAATATCTAATTGGACTTTAATATTAAGGGTCTACTTTCAGTGAGAATAAAATATTATTAAATTTTTTGAGAATTATATAAGGAAAATGATTCTCTCTTTCTCTGCCTATATAAAAGACTTAAAATTGCAAACCCTAAACACACTTTTAAGTTTTCTTTTCACGTCTCTAAGAAAAGTCGTCAAGAGAGAGAAAAGAGAAAAGACCTAGGGTTAGGGTTTTCTTCTCACCATCAAGAAGACATTAAAGTAGGCAAAAAGACATTAATTAAAGTAAAGGCAAGGAGGAAGAAAATTCATATATCAAAGTCTTCAACTTCAAGCAAAGCATGGATCAAGGTTAGTACTTAAATTCATGTTCCTAAAATTATATGTTTAGTGATTATTATGTGTTCCAAGATTCTAGGGCATTATAGATTATGAATTCATGAAATTAAAGTAGCATGAATTCCAATTAAAGTTTACATGTGGTATCAGAGCTTAGGATTATGAAACACATAATTTTCCTATTATGATTGAAAATTTAATTTGACGATTAAAGTATATCCAGCGTAAATTTTCGTTAGATTAAATTACACTTGATACAGTTTGTATTAATGGAAATTGTTTAAAAGTTTTTTGAAAGAATCCGTAGTTTTTTAATCATAGTATCGCAACAGTACGCCTATGGAACGGTGGTTGGGTTCGGTTTTTGTCAATTTAAGGCAAGCTTTGAATATATTATTTGACTTTTTGTGATTGAAACCACCCTGGAAGAATCCTAGATCAGGCTAATGGGGTGGAGACCTTAGTGCGTCAATTAGCACTGTACTGAAACATGGTGCTAGTAATTGGGCACATGATGTTTTTTCATGTTTTATGCCTAAGTAAAGTTTATATAAACTGGATAGTATGTTTTTAATTTCCAAATAAAACTTTATTTTGTTCGAGGCCTAAAATATGAAAAATATAATAGAATGTGAAGATATTAAATAGCTTGTTAGTCACCAAAGTGACCTGACTGAATGGAATATCAACACATTAAATTAATAAAATTACAATTATTCATGAGTAAAGAGATGCCCTTAAAAATGACAAGAATGGTAGATTGAAAAATTGAGATTATAGATTATTTAGCTAGGAGGTCATCCAAAGATGGACCATTGCTCGTAATCTATAATATTAAAGGGATAAATCATTCTACTTTGGTTAGATACTCATATATCCAAAGATAGAAAATTTATTTAGCTAATGTATGTAATGTTTATCCATTAAAGTATTTTCTACTAGCATCAATTATGTTTATGTATTTAGGAATTGCCCAAAGTGAACTTAAATACATACTTAAAGTTTTACTTAAAGATAGCTGAATCTATTAAAGTTAACTTAGAGCACTAAAAGATGAACATGTATGAATGTTTGCACTAAAAGATGATGCTAGGGAGTTCCTGCTGAAAATCAAAGAATATTCTCAGTCAGACTTAGCCAATAAATCCAGTGTGGGTAGCCTTATGAGTGAGCTAATTACAAAGAAGTTTGATTGGTCTAAGTCAATTCATGATCACGTAATAGAAATGTCCAACCTAGCAGCAAAACTGAAGACTTTAGGAATGCATGTGAGTGACTCATTCCTTGTACAGTTTATCACGAACTCCCTTCCTGTTGAATTTGGTCAGTTCCAGGTGAACTACAACACCATTAAAGATAAATGGAACTCAAATGAACTTAAGGCCATGTTAGTGCAGGAGGAAGGGAGATTAAAGAAGATAAGGGATCACTCCATCAACCGCACAGTCTATGATGGAAATAACAACAGCAAGGTCAAACCAGGTATGAAGAACAAGAAAAAGGACAAGGCCCCAATAAAAGTTAATGAGGGTCAAATTCAGAAAAAGGTTAAATGTTATTTCTGCAATAAGGAAGGGCATGTAAAGAAAGATTGCCCTAAAAGGAGGGAATGGTTCGAAAAAAAAGGTATGCATAATATTTATGTATGTTTTGAATCAAACCTTATAAAAGTACCTAATAATACCTAGTGGTTAGATTCTGGTGCAACTGCTCATGTGTCTGTTACGATCCAGCCCATAAACGGAACTGAGCAATACTTGTTTATGGGAAACATGATGAAAGCACGAATAGAAGGAACTGGGACGTATAGATTGATCTTGGACATCGGCTGTCATGTAGATCTTGAAGGGTGTCTCTATGTTCCTGATTATACTAGAAATCTTGTTTCAGTAGGGAAGCTAGATGTTTTAGGTTTTAATTTTAAGATTGGAAACGGTGTTTTTTCATTATTTAAAAACAAGTACTATTATGGTTCTGGTACTTTGTGTGATTCTCTTTACCATTTTAATCTTAATAATAATTTTCCAAATCCCTGTATCATGTTGATTATAGTGTAGGCATGAAACGTAGTGCATCTGATGAAAATTCTGCTTTCTAGTGGCATCAAAGATTATGTCATATTTCCAAAGAAAGGTTAATAAGGTTGGTGAAAAGTGAGATCCTTCCTCAATTAAATTTTAGTGACTAGGTTGTATGTGAGGATTGCATTAAGGGAAAACCAAAACCACATTAAAAAAGTCTGCCACAAGAAGCACTCAACTTCTTGAATTGATACACACTGATATTTGTGGTCCTTTTGATAACCCTAGTTGGGGTGGTGAACAGTATTTTATCACTTTTATTGATGATTACTCACGTTATGGTTATATTTATTTACTGCATGAAAAGTCTGATGCAGTGAACGTCCTTGAGGTGTTCATAAATGAGGTGGAAAGACAGTTAAATAAGAAAGTAAAAATAGTGAGATCAGATAGAGGTGGTAAATATTATGGAAGGTTCACTGAGAAGGGACAATGTCCAGGTCCATTTGTTAAATTCCTCGAAAGTCGTAGCATTTGTGCACAGTATACAATGCCAGGTACACCTCAGCAGAATGGTGTAGCTGAGAGACGAAATCGTACATTAATGGATATGGTTAGAAGTATGTTAAGTAATTGTTCTTTACCCTTATCTTTGTGGATGCATGCATTAAAGACCGCTGAATACCTTCTCAATCGGGTTCCTAGTAAGGCAGTTCCTACCTTATGAATTGTGGACAGGTAGGAAACCGAGTTTGAGACATCTTCATGTTTGGGGTTGCCCAGCGAAAGTAAGGTTGTATAATCCACAAGAAAGGAAACTTGATGCTAGGACACTCAGTGGTTATTTCATTGGCTATCCTGAAAAGTCGAAGGGGTATAAATTTTACTGTCCTAACCATAGTACGAGAATCGTTGAGTTAGGCAATGCTCGGTTCATTGAGAATGGCTTAGTCAGTGGGAATAGGGAACTATGAAAAGTTGACATTAAGGAAATTTGGGTTGAAATGCCTCTACCCGATATTCCTTCAGAAGTTGTTATTCCTATTATTGTATCACAGTCTCGTAACATACCGAAATAACAAGTTAATGTTGAAACCCCACTGAATGAAAATATAATAGATGAACCGGTTACTGTCGAGCAAGAGATTATTGAACCACGAGAGGAAATAGCTTTGAGACGGTTTATAAGGCAGAAGAGACCTGCTATTTCTGATGACTATGTGGTTTATAATCTTAAGCATGAATGTGAATTAAGCATTGATGATGATCTAACCTCATTTAGTCAAGCGGTGAATGGTAACAATTCAGAAAAGTGGTTAGATGCTATGAAAGAAGAAATAAAATCAATGTATGACAATCGAGTTTGGGACTTAGTAGAGTTGCCTAAAGGTTCCAAAAGAGTCAGTTGTAAATGGGTCTTTAAGACTAAACGTGACTCGAATGGAAACATTGAAAGGTATAAGCTTAGACTCATTGCAAAGGGTTATACACAAAAGGATGTCATTGACTATAAAGAGACCTTCTCCCCCCGGTATCTAAGAAGGACTCTTTAAGAATTGTTATGGCTTTGGTGGCTTATTATGATTTGGAGCTTCACCAAATGGATGTTAATACCGCTTTTCTAAATGGTGAATTGGAAAAGGAGGTTTATATGGATCAACCTGAAGGGTTCGTGACCACAGATAAAAAAGTTTAGTGTGTAAATTGAAGACGTCAATATATGGACTAAAACAAGCCTCCCGCCAATGGTATATTAAGTTTAATGATACCATTACTTCCTATGGTTTAAAAAAAACACTGTTGATCGTTGTATCTATATGAAGGTCAGTGGGAGCAAGTTCGTAATATTGGTCTTGTATGTTGATGATCTTTTACTTGCTGCTAATGATGTTGGGATGTTACGTAATGTAAAGGAATTTCTCTCTAAGAACTTTGAAATGAAAGATTTAGGTGAGACATCCTATGTGATAGGAATAGAAATATTCCGTGATAGGTCATATGGAATGTTGGGACTGTCTCAGAAAGCATACATCAATAAGGTCTTAGAGAGATTCAAAATGGAAAAGTGTTCAGCAGGAATTGTTCCAATACAGAAAGGGGACAAGTTCAGTCAAATGCAATGTCCAAAGAATTATTTGGAACGAAAGAAAATGAACTTAATTCCCTATGCATTAGTGGTTGGGAGCTTAACGTATGCACAAACTTGTACTCGGCCTGATATCAGCTTTGTTGTTGGAATGCTAGGCAAAAAGTAATCGTGGTATAGACCACTGAAAAGCTGTAAAGAAAGTCCTTCGGTATTTACAAGGCACCAAGGAACACATGCTCATGTATAGGAGGTCTAATCACCTCGAGGTTATAGGATATTCAGATTCAGATTATGCCAAATTTGTTGACTCGAGAAAGTTAACATTCGGTTATTTGTTTCTTCTAGCAGGAGGAGCGATATCATGGAGAAGTGGAAAGCAGTCTGTCATTGCTGCTTCTACTATGGAGGCTGAATTTGTGGCATGCTTTGAGGCCACTGTTCATGGATTGTGGTTGCAGAACTTTATTTCAGGACTTGGAATTGTTGATAGTATAGCTAAGCCGCTGAGAATTTATTGTAATAATTTCGCAACAATCTTCTTCTCGAAGAACGACAAGTACTCTAAAGGTGCTAAGCAAATAGAATTGAAGTACTTGTCAGTCAAAGAAGAAGTGCAAAAACATAGAGTGTCTGTTGAGCATATTAGCACCGATCTTATGGTAGTGGATCAGTTAATAAAGGGGTTACCACCTAAGACATTTCGTGGACATGTCGAAAGGATGGGTATCATGGATAAGTCTTTGTTAGCATGATAGTTTGTATGTGTATACGTATGCATAATAGTTATTTGCTCTTGATCTTATGACACTTTGATATCATTTATGGATATGTTTTCTACTTATTTACATTGCATTGTTTTAATGTATTATGGTTTAGTCTTCTTAGGAAGACTGTATAGTTGAGACTTATGGTTCACCTCATTATGGTTAAAGTATAAGTTAAATTGATCTTGTGATACATGGAAGGGATCATGTCGATTGAATGATGTGTGACCGCCATGATCCAGTCAACTTTAATTTAATTAGAGAAAAGTCCAAATTGACATTATAGAGGATATGATAACATTGCGCACTTAAAGTTGTTATTAAATTCTCAAGTCGTCATATGGGCCAAGTGGGAGAATGTTGGATTATTTCAAATAAAGTTGTCCCACATGACTTAATATCTAATTGGACTTTAATATTAAGGGCTCACTTTGATGGTTTAGTGGAAATAAAATATTATTAAAGCTTTTGAGAATTATATAAGAAAAATGATTCCCTCTTCCTCTGCCTATATAAAAGACTTAAAGTTGCAAACCCTAAACACACTTTTAGGTTTTCTTTTCACGTCTCTAAGAAAAGTCGTCAAGAGAGAGAAAAGAGAAAAGGCATAGGTTAGGGTTTTCTTCTCACCATCAAGAAGACATTAAAGTAAAGGCAAGAAGGAAGAAAATTTCTACATCAAAGTCTTCAACTTCAAGCAATTAAAGCATGGATCAAGGTTAGTATTTAAATTCATATTCCTAAAATTATATGTTTAGTGATTATTATGTGTTCCAAGATTTTAGGGCATTATAGATTATGAATTCATGAATTTAAAGTAGCATGAATTCCAATTAAAGTTTATAGTTATAGCTAAGAGAAAATAGTGTATGGTCTCGGAATGCTGCGTGACATGTATGTTAATAGCGATATATTATAAAACCAACGTAATACAATATAAAGTAAATTCAAAGTAAACCTCACTTTTTAAAATTACTTAAACTATATAATGTGCCGCTATTGCGACCATAAGTAATTTTTAGTACTTTTGTCAATATTTTCCCCCACTACTAGTGTTGGCTAGTGTTTGAAAAATCGAGCTAGGCGCCTCCCAAATGCTGCGACTAGGGCTAAATTGGACAAAAAATTGCCACTGTGAAAAATTGTCGCCTAACGCCTAGCCGATTTGGATTATTTATTTATTTATTTTAAAAGTTGTTGCCCAAAACGACGTCATTTTTGGGTCTTTTCTTAAAATAATAAAAAAAAGAGAGGAAAAGTTAAGGCTCAATCGGTCTCTCTTCTTGACAAATCTGAATCTCGATCGGTCTCTCTCTTATCTCTTCTCGTTTTCGTCTTCATCTCTCAACTCTCAAGCAGTGACGCCGCTATCCCGTCTCTCTTCTCAGGCTGTTCCGCCGCCATGCCATCCTACCTCCACTCTTGCTGAGCCATCCGAAGCTAGATGAAAGATTCTCGAAGAAATTAGACAAATTTCTAAATCATTCCAGATTGCTGGTCGGAAGGCCTTGAAATTAGTTTCCCCGCCTGGGCCAGGTCCGCTTCAATTGCAACCTCTTCCCGCCTCACGTCAAAAAGAAATACTTGCTAACTTCCATGCAGCCCTGCCTCTTTGAGAAAGGCAGCCCTCAGCTAAATCTCTCGCTATCTCCTTAGGAAGCCGAGAAGCCAAATCTTCCCTCCCGTTGCGTACTGTATTCATTATTCAATATTTGTTTAAAAATTCAAATTTGAAAATATCCTGTACACATAATAATTCATGCTTTTTGCTTACAGTATGGTATGGAAAATTGGGAATATGTTGAGAAACAATCAAATAGTTCTGTGGTAATTTCGTGTAATTACTAATTTGGTGAAATTATCTTTATATGCTACTGCTAGTGAACATAATGAATGAAGAACATAGAAGATGCCTCTTGTTGGAGAGTAAACTTTGAAGTTTGGAATAGTACTATTGTTGCTTTATTTTAAAGTTTAAGGGAAAAGGTACATCCGTGCCACCGAATTTTTCTAAAAATTGCAGTCCGGCCACTAAAATTTTAAAACTACACTTTGGGCCACTGTACTTAAGTTATGATGCATCCGTGCCCATTTTTTGAACGAACATTAGTTCAGCCGTTAAATTAACGTGAAATACCAATTTTGCCCTTGTCTTCATCTTCAACTTCTTTAATCAAGAAATTCATTAACCCAATTCCCAAAATCAACTCTGCTAGGAAGAAATTCTCGTCAATTTGACCCTCAATTTATCAATCTGATTCCTAATTTTATCACAATTCCCCCAATTCAAGGGTAGAGAAAGCAATTTCAGTCCCAGGTGAATAAACATTGGAGTTCCCAATGCGGTTAATTTCTTGGAAAAATTACACCGGTGATTTCCTTAAGAAGTCCAATTTCCTCCACCCTTTCCCCTCATCCTCACTCCCACCCCCCATCCCATTACTCTCTCACATTCTGGCAAATGAATCTTTGACGAAGTCGCAGGTGGGTTTTCGTCTTTGACTGATTTCAAGGTAGTGGAGTATGGTGGATAGACTCAATTTCTTGATTCTCCGGTGGAATTTTCAGGCAAGGAATTGACAGGCTTCAGTGGGGTTTTGGAGGGAGAAGAAATGAAATTGTCATTTAGAAGCGTAAAGCTATGAGATTTACGTAGAAGGGGTAAATGGGTCTTTGAAATAGCAAGTGGGTTCTCTTCTTTAATTGCATACAACTTTGAATTGATAAATTTCCACCAAATACTTGATGCATCCAACAGCCTCTGTTCACTGCATCAAGTCTCTTATGTTTGGTCAAAGATAATGTAGATTCTCTGTATAGTTATTTAGCCTGATTCATAGCATTCTAAAAGTCTTCTTCTGTATAAATACCCACGACATCACAGAGTAAAAGTAGGCTGAATTTTTCATTAAATCTGATTCTAATTGTTTACTGTCTTTTTTCTTTGTGTCCTGTTTTCTTCTTGTATTCGTGTGTCCTTTTATGGTATCAGAGCCACAAGTGATCATGGCAGGAAACTCCACAGCAACCATCAATTCAGTAAACTCACAGCAACCCAATAATGATGTACTCCCGTATTCTCTCCCTGTTTTCTTTAATATTCAAAGCTTTATGTCCCATTGCCATCTCTCTAATGATAATTACTTAAATTGGAGCTCTCTCTTTCGATCTGTGCTTGATACTCACAAACTCTCCTCCACCATTGTTGATACAATACCACCCACTAAATATTTAGCTGATGGGGTAACCGAAACCCCAGCTTATTCTTACTTTGTACAAGCTCGACGGTATGGTTGGATTAAAGCCATCCGGCGAAGTCCAAGCCTATGTTAATCCATGCAAAACAGCCCATGAAGCATGGGATTTATCGGCCAAAGAGTTTGGAGTGGCTTCGCTCATTCATGTCCAAAACTACAAGATGAACTTCATAATCTCCCAAAGGTCCCGAAACCTCCATTCGTGACTACCTACTCCGAGCAAAAACCATCTCTAATGCTCTCACCATCGCTGGTGAAGCAGTTTCCACCACAACACTCAAACAAAGAATCCTTGGGGGGTTGGGAGCTTCATACAAAGAATTCCTAACAACCCAAAACTCAAGAGGGGAAACTTCCCTCTCTGATCTACAGGATTTACTTCTTCAAGAAGAAGCATTACAACAAAAATTTGATATTCCCACCTCTCATACTGCCACAGCCTTTGCTGCTAGTACAAATCAAAATACCAATCCAAACCAATCAACTTCACAATTTCCAGTACCATCCAATTTTAAAAATTTTCAAGGAGGGGGGGTTGGTTCATTCCCAGGCATGTCATTTCCAACATTCTCTCATAGGGGTGGGGGACATCGTGGGAGAGGAAAACGTTGGTGGAAAAATGGCCAAGGCCGCGGTGGAGGTGGACGTGGCTTACAATCCACCGGTGGTGGTGGACGTGGAATACTTCCCACACCAAATTACCCGTTTCAGTCTAACACCATGCATTCTCAACTAAACCCACAGCATTACCCACTCCATTCCAACACCATGCCTTTTCAACCTCCTCCACCAACTTCATTCCAACGTCCAGTCTACTCTCCTCCAAACCCATTTGTAAGTAATGACCCAAACACAGCTTGCCAACTTTGTCATCATCTGGGTCATACAGCTCAAACATGTAATGAGCGTGGAAATGTTGCATACAATGTGCAATACAGTCCCACACCCAGTTACTACCCCTCTTATCCCTCCCAAACCTTTGCTCCGCAATCTCATTCTGCCATGACCCCAGTGTCTTATGTACTTGACTCCGGAGCCACGAATCACATGACGTCTTCCGCTGATACACTCTGTTAGGTCCAAGGGTTGCTCAGTGTATAGGCTAGAGGGGGGGTGAATAGCCTATACATGATGTATTAAAAAATTTCATCCAATTTTAATATTTAAAATGAAGAGTAGATGAAATGATTAATACAGATATGTTATCTTCCTCATTCTGACTGATTAGCTGAAGATAGAGTGATCGGACATCTTAGATCAGCAGATGTAGATCATGGACATCTAGGATCAGCAGATATGAAACATGCAGTTGGAAGATATATGTTGAACTTAGCGATGAGAATAAGATTTGGCAATGGAAGAATAAACAAGATAAGTCAAACACTTTAGATTAAAGTAACTGTAAGAATTTGATATGAAAGAGAGCTTAACAGCTTGACTATAATCGTATTGATGCATCATTTACTTTCCTTAAACAGATTGCACATGATAAGACAAATTATACAAGAAAGAGAAATCAAGGCTGAATGTAACATATATATATTATATTAAAATTCAGCAGAGGTTTGCTCAAAGGCAGACATGCTTAGTACATCAACCTAGACTCTCTATCCTAGCAATCTCTCCGGGGGGAAGAAGGAAAGTGAAATGGAATACCCCGAAGACTCATATAAGAACTCTAATCCTAGCAGTTCCTAACAACCTTGGAGGTTAGTGAAGGAAAGTGCTAGTGTTAGAGTTGTGAGAAGAGAATATTAGGAGTTGTTCAAATAGCAAGTATTTGAACAACCGAGTGCTAAGCACTCGACCAACAATGATGACACCTTATTGCACAATCGACACGCTTATAATGTAGTATAAGTCCGCCGATATGAATGCAACTGATTTGTAAGTTCGCTCTTCATCGGACATCTTCAAGCTTGATCCGCTTCAACGATCCGTAAGATACTTGGTCTCTTTCTGAATGATGGAGTTGAGGCCATCGAAGAGACCGAGTTCTTCGAAGGAAGAAGAACTCAAATCAACAACAAGGTTGTTGATCAAGCGAGCTTCTCGCCTTTGGATTCTCTTTTCTCTCTCTTTCACAAAGTGTTTGTTCTTACACTTGTGATTTCTCACTCTGAAGGAGTGGTTCTGGATTGAAGAAATGAAGATCAATACCACAACCTTTCTTAAGCATAAGCATACACTTGTTGCTTGTGTTTCCTTGTGCTTGTACTCTACTTGAAATGAGGATGAGAGTCTTCTTATATAGCCGAGAAGAAGAGATGACCGTTGGTGTATTGAATAGGTTTTAAGCCCGTTGGAGATCTGAATCTCGTGATGTAGCAGAGTACATCTTTGGATTTGTTGGGCAAAGACCTTCGCTAGGTTTAAGTCTTGAAGATGGTCCGTGACACAGCCGGACAGTTGGACGTGTCGAGCTTGGCCTAGATGCAGTCTGACTGATTTGGACGTATCATATCTTTGACTGGAGTGCAGCGTCCTGTGCTTGGCCTTTTCTGGAAATGAAGCTTTGAAGACCACGAACACTGTTCTGAAGAGGAAATGTCTATTGGATAAACGTGAAGGTGCGACATCGATGCGTATCTTGGATTTGTCGACGATCTTGTAACGGATCTATTTTGGCTTGAAGTGCGTTGAGTAACGACCGATGTATCTCGTGATCTTACGCTTTCTCAGCTTGTTCTGATGAGGGATTTGGCCGATTCGAGATCCGCCATTATAGAACCGCCGATGTAGAAACCGCCGATGATCACGATGTTCCTCTTGAGTAAATAGCTTCTGCAGCTTGCTCGATGAAGTGCTTTGGCGGATACGAGAATCGCCGATATAGAACCGCCGATGTAGAGATGGCTATTTAGGCGTCATAAAGGGAAATGTCTGCTGAGACATCCGCCGATGGTCACGTCACCGGCAATTTGAAGAGCTTAATTCATATGAAGGTTTGTCATCATTCGGTAGGACAAAGACTCTGATATGTACAAAGACTTCCTAGTCTAATGACCTATGCATTGTTTCAACAAGCGCCACACTAACCTGACGCACCCTTTTAGCCACTTGTGAAACATGCGTTGTAATGGGAACAAGCAAATCACTGTGTTGGAATATGCATACATATATATCAGCTGATTTACAGGCATATTCCTAACAATCTCCTCCTATTTGCTTGGGACCATTACTACAATTTTGACTTATACATATAGCTCTTTAAAGCAGTTGTTCAATCCTTAGTAATAACATGCCACTACTGAATATTCATTTTATATCAAGGCATGCCCTAGGTTGAACTTACAAGCGATAGCGTATGTATAGTCACCTATTGCTAAGTATTTACAGACTCAATAAATGAAAGAACAAATACAAAGCAATAACTGAAATGGTTGTTAGGCAAATGATAATATTGCCTTAAGAGTGTGATTCTTACATCGGATGATCTGAAGAATGTTGCTCAAGCAAGAAGTAGAAAGTATAAGTAACTGGTCATCTAGTTCTTAATCGAATTGATTAAGCATCTTCATCTGATGATTTTTTAAAAGTTTGTGAAGGGTAGGTAGAGTTTTATAATAGTCAGCGTACTATAATAGTCATATAGTATTTTGTTGTATGGGTAGATACACAATCTTACAAGTTGTCTATCTCTCCTCCTTACAAGTTGTCTATCTCTCCTCCTTACAAGTTGTCTATCTCTCCTCCTTAATAGTTCACACTTGGGGGGGGGGCATTACAACTTCACAATCTCTCCTCCTTAATGAATATTGTTCTCAATAGTGTCAATCCTACTACAATTTCTTGGGGCCTAACTTCCTTCATAATTACTACTTCATAATCACTTACTTCATAATCACTTGGGGCCATTACTACATCACACATTACTACTTCACAATCTACTTCACACATTACTACTTCACAATCTCTCCTCCTTAATGTTACTACAATTATTTGGGGCCAATACTACTTCACAATTACTTGGGGCCATTACTACTTCAATACCAACTTCACAATCTCTCCTCCTTAATGGCCACAAGTTAAAGATGGATTGATAGTTAACAAATGAATTGTGAATTGAGACAGGTAGAGGGTAGGAAGTTTGGTCTTGTTAAATACTGTCTTTGTAGAAATGCCGAAGTGATTAGCTAGATGTAATTCGGCAGATAATATAGACCGTATCGAGTAAATACAGTCACTTGTCATATTTGGAAGAAGATCTAACAAGAATGTAGTGAGATACGTTTTATTTTGTACAAGCTAGGAGGGTCAAATAGAATACGCTGTTAAGTAGTGATACCAATTGTTAAGTAGTAAAGCATTCAAAATAGTCTCCTCCTTAAGGTATATCAAGTTAAAACAGGCAAGTATAGTTGAGTCTTATGCTGACTTTTGTTGGATGCATGAGATATACATCTAAAAATGAGATATGAGATCTGCCTACGAGGTATTGCTGAATTTCATCAAGAGAGTGAACTGCAGGCATGAACGAGTATGCACCAGGACAAATTTTGAATACATAACTCATAAGAAAGTAGCAAATGTACATAAACAGGCGTACATAAAACACATTACGTATTTATCATTAATATAGCAAAAGAAGATTAGTTTGATAAAACAGAGACCTAGCTAGTCATCCTAATGAGGTGGAATTAGAGGATGAAGGTCTGCTGATTTTAATCGGAGGAAACATTGACCGCTGAATTTGACACAGAATGGGCGTTTCGGTTGAAGCTCCCGAGATAAGGGTTGCTCGAGGTGAGCATTTGAGGCGATGGGAGCAGGTGAGGTAGCGGTACTGTCTCTTGTGGGAATCCAAGGGATGAAATTGGATACATTGTTCCGGGTCTCAAGACGATTCCTTACACGACGAGAGATTCGACGAGGTCGTTGAATTACTGGTGGAGGAGTGGCAAGGAGAACCATCATACGTTGACGCCATTCGGTGTGGGAAATGGGTCGATGAGGAGGACGGGAAGATTTGGTGAACACATGATGCAAATGACTGTAATGGTGGAGAAATTTTGATGTACTCAGAAGTCAGGTGCCATGGTTTGAGATTGATACCAATTTTATACACCTTTTTGAATTTTTGAGAAGATGAAGAGGTTTCTTGATTAGAGGAATGGGAAAAGACATTTTGGGGGCTTAGAGAAGTGGGTGCATTTAATGACATAGTAATGAAGTTCTGATTTTGGGATTATGTCATCATGCTTAGTGTAATTAATACATAGGCAGTCTAGAAGATATGTATACACATATTATCTTCAAACAAGAAGTTTAAAATTAATTTGTGACCAGATTAATTTGATTGCCTTTATTGTGATATTAATGGGTACAACAGCTGAGTGTTTTATGACAATGACATAGGCTCTTTTAGAGATAATATGAGCTGTTGTTTTGCTTCAAACGAATTGTTTGAGTAAATTAATCTAGAATAAAACAGCTTAGGTTTGTTTAATGACGAGTTGGGGACAAAATGACTTGTCCAAGCCATATGATATGCCTGTACATGACACATGGGAATTTTTAGAGAAGTGTGTCTTAAGATTGTCTGATACCAATTTTGAGAGATTTGATGAGTCTTTTAATGAATGTGGATACTATCAGCAGGGTGTATTTGGTATTTGCTAAAGTAGGAACTGCTGATACCAATTGTTATGTCTATTATTGGCAGTGTGTTTAATATCAGCTAAGGTAAAGACAGCTGATACCAATTGAATAGACTCTATTTATAATGGACATCAATCTATTTAAGATTAATAAAGCTTAGTAAGAATATTAAATAGATCAAGTATGTGAGATATTGAATGTGTACCTGAAGTGATGTCCGTTCTTCTTTCTGTCCAACAGATCTAGGTCATCTTTACTAATGGAAGAGATCTGCAGACCTGACTTGTTCTGAAGAGAGTGAGACGTAGCCTATATACAGCAGGGGTCATATCGGCTGTTCACTCCTGAGGAAGGACTTAATATTTGAAAATATTAGTCTTCCCAAGAATTCTTGAATGTCTGACTATCTTGAGGATAGGTCGAGTTACTAGAGATTTTTAACAACATCCTTTTAGACTAAGAGCCACATGATAAGGTGTAGCAGAGTGTTTTGAATTCAATCTGTATACCAATTAGCTGTTGAGCCATTATAATGGGAACAACTAATCACGCCTTTATAACTTCAATCTTATAGGGTACACAAGATTTAGTAGTTGTCATTACTAAGAACACAAAGTGCTGTTGTATTGTCTTGAAAGATTTGATTCAGCAGACACCGTTGTTCAAAGCAGATTTACTAATAATCTTGATCTTTTAATCATGAAGGATAGAGATTGAGTAATAGCAGATTCCTCGATCGGTTGACATGAAGGTCATGAAACTGCAGTCTGCCTTTTGTTGAGCGACTTGAGGTGTTGGCAGAATTTGAATTTAATCATTGTGAAATGATCTAATTCAGAAAGGCAATTATCAGGGAGTCTAAGGATGAAAGTTAAGCAGTAGTAGGAGACCATAACTCGATGTAGCAGTTTGTTCAAGAATGGTTTGCTGATGGGATGTCAGCAGAGTTTGTGTCTCGGTAGAGTGACCATTTCATTAAGAACAATTCTTTTAATCACCAGAAGAGAATGGAGATAATAAAGAATAATAAGTTTGATCAACACACTTAAAACACATTAGTTCATGCTATCAAAGGAATGCAGACAAGTAGATAAGCATGAGAAAAAGTTGCAGAGCTTGTATTCAATAATCCAAGTAGTTTTACACAGTATGTTGCAAGGATCAGCTGATTACAAGAACAATACAACTGGATTTTTGACTGAACTGCAGATTACATGAGAAAGATACATAATGATTCAATTTACAGAAAGAAATACATGTTACAAATTTGTGTCCTATAGGTCCTAATCCTAGACATTAGATGAGGAGTCATCAGTCAAGGATTTAGAAGGAGTTGGATGATAAGAAGATGGCCGTGTTCTTTTGATCTCCTCCAACTCTGGGAGGCGTAACATCTTCACTTCTTCGGGTCATTATGAGAGCACCGAAGGGTGATGGCCGTCAAAGATGTACTGCTTGGCCCATGAATCCCCTTTGATATTCACAGGGACTTATGGTCGTTGTTAGCAATTCGTCATCTTTGTCAATTCCATATTAGCTACTTAATTCAGCAGAACTGAATTATCTGCATCGACCATCTTTGAGGTGATGGTCGGCATACCTACATATAACCAGAAGACTTGTTGCACATGGCAATATGTTAAATGTTTTCCAAACATTTGACATTTCTTTTCGGGATCTTTTCGTGAAGTTCACGTATGCAAGCACTTCCAAAAGTGGAATGAGTATGTGCTAATTGATTTTCCCAGGATTCATCTCAGACATTTTAGAGTATCAATGAGATTGATAACTAGAAGTTAAAAGAGAGAATGAAATCACTCTTGTTGGCATTAATTGATGGCTTTCTATCTTACCTTTTAAACTAAATGACTAAGAATGTTCTTAAGTGTTCTGACAAGCATGGTTTGCAGCATATGAATCATGCTTGACAGCAAACTTTTATGATTGTCAGACGAGACAAAAGAAGATTTCTTTATCAATTGTTTTCTCAACAAGATTGTGGAGCCATAATTAATGATTTCTGGTACACATGACTTGATGCAATTTCTCTCATGTTTGGAAACTGTGTATTGAAAAAGATTTTGGAAATGATTTTCACAGTTTACGTATGATATTGAAAATATATTTTTGAGAGAAATTTAGATCAGCTTTTGTGAAGTAACAGAAATAAAATCGAAACAACTCTGAATGATTGTGACGAAATCATACCCAGTTGTTGAGGAATTGTCTTGATCCAATCTTAGGACTTGGATTTGGTAACATTTGTGAGATTTTGAATCATCAATTTGTGTCTAGTGTAATCTATAGGCAGTTTGTGAGTTTTGTCATAGTAGAGATTGAATGAAGAAGGAGCTCTACTTATACTCACGGAGGTTAGACTGAAGGATACTCAATAATGGAGCATTACTGTTGAGTTGTCCTTCTGATCACGCCCGTGGATAGGCCGTGAAGTCTAGATATTCTCAAGATTCTTGGTAAGGATTGATGTTGACTGTCTTGTCGTTTTCCAAGATTTTGAAAATAGTCTTAACTTTAATCGAAGCAGTCAGACTTCGAAAAGTGTGCCTCCACCTTTAATTGACTTGAGAGAGTGGGTCATTAAAGGATTTTTACTCCTATAAGTCAGCACATAAAACCGAGCTTATGAAGTGTTGGTTGGCAGATATGGAAATTCAGCCAACCGCAGGTTTTCGAAAAACATTTGAAACCAATGATAGAAAAATGCCGATTTGTTTTTGAAAACCATTTGCATAAAACAAGTCATACAATCAATATATATTAATAAGAGTGCAGTATGACAGGTTATTATGCATTATTGTCTGATGATATGTATGAGCATATTAGTTCAGCAGACATGAGCACTGGTTATTAGAAAGCAAATAGCTAACCTGTTTTGTGTATGCATGAGAGAGGGTCTTTATCAACTCCTTTGGACTTATCAGCAAATTTTTCACTTCATAGTTATAAAGTCCAGCAGGTAAGGATTTTGACCTTGAGTGAGTGAAGGACATGAGTGAATTCTCATGAGTGATCAGCAGTCCTTCATGAATCGCCAGCCATGTTACTATCTCGCCATGGAGAGAGGTGTTGCATGTTTGACCTTTTCTGTCATATGAGTTCCTGCCTAAAGTACTCATAGAGAAAATTAGCAACATTTATGAGCTAAAAATAGCTCTAGTAATCCAATAATACAAATGAGACTTAATAAGCATGACAAAAGAATAATTATTCAAAATGCACTTATAAGTGTAACCCAAAGTGTTAAGAGATTAGAGTCGTTACTTCCTCATTAAACTCTTTGAACGCGTCGCTCATAGTTGTTGAAGCACCCTAATATTGAGCATAGGTTCTTTGAGTGTATTCTTACTCGGCTGAGGCTTTTCATTGAAGGGAGACGAATTCATCATTGATGCCCTTAGGCCAAGAACTTACAATCTCAGTGATTTTGGAGATGACATATCTTTGATTTCCTTTGAATTTCCTTTGAAACTCTTCTTATTTCCTCTCGCTCTAAACTTTTATAAAAAGTTTTCTTGAGAAGGTGTTGGATTGGAACAATCGTTAGCCTTATGTCAAGAGAGCATGTTTTTGGAAGTGATTCTAAGTAATTCATCTATCAAATATGAGTTTAACCCATTTGCTAAAGAAGATACCAAGATTTAAGGATAGATTTATGAAACACGCATAATCCTTAGCAAGTCAACCTCCACTATAATACTTTTCTTCACAATATCAATGTAATTCTGATATATGATAGATTTTCTTATAGTGATCACATTGTCATCACGATACTCTTTCTCACATGTTTTTGAAAACAAAATTTATTTCGATTTGAAGATGGTTTTCAAAAGGCTTTCGGTTTCTACCAAAAGGTTTTTGTGAATAAAAGATTTTGAAAAGACTCCTTTGACTATGCATCTAATCTGAAAATGATCTAAACTCTCGGTTGTTAAGCCGAAATAAAGTTTACAGAGTACCGCGATACCAATTGTTAGGTCCAAGGGTTGCTCTGTATAGGCTGAGGGGGTGAATAGCCTATACATGATGTATTAAAAAATTTCATCCAATTTTAATATTTAAAATGAAGAGTAGATGAAATGATTAATACAGATATGTTATCTTCCTCATTCTGACTGATTAGCTGAAGATAGAGTGATCGGACATCTTAGATCAGCAGATGTAGATCATGGACATCTAGGATCGCAGATATGAAACATGCATTGGAAGATATATGTTGAACTTAGTGATGAGAATAAGATTTGGCAAATGAAGAATAAACAAAGATAAGTCAAACACTTTAGATTAAAGTAACTGTAAGAATTTGATATGAAAGAGAGCTTAACAGTTGACTATAATCTGTATTGGATGCATCATTTACTTTCCTTAAACAGATTGCACATGATAAGACAAATTATACAAGAAAGAGAAATCAAGGCTGAATGTAACATATATATATTATATTAAAATTCAGCAGAGGTTTGCTCAAAGGCAGACATGCTTAGTACATCAACCTAGACTCTCTATCCTAGCAATCTCTCCGGGGGGAAGAAGGAAAGTGAAATGGAATACCCCGAAGACTCATATAAGAACTCTAATCCTAGCAGTTCCTAACAACCTTGGAGGTTAGTGAAGGAAAGTGCTAGTGTTAGAGTGCTGTGAGAAGAGAATATTAGGAGTTGTTCAAATAGCAAGTATTTGAACAACTGAGTGCTAAGCACTCGACCAACAATGATGACACCTTATTGCACAATCGACACAGCTTATAATGTAGTATAAGTCTGCCGATATGAATGCAACTGATTTGTAAGTTCGCTCTTCATCGGACATCTTCAAGCTTGATCTGGCTTCAACGATCTGTAAGATACTTGGTCTCTTTGCTGAATGATGGAGTTGAGGCCACTGAAGAGACTGAGTTCTTCGAAGGAAGAAGAACTCAAATCAACAACAAGGTTGTTGATCAAGCAGAGCTTCTCAGCTTTTGGATTCTCTTTTCTCTCTCTTTCACAAAGTGTTTGTTCTTACACTTGTGATTTCTCACTCTGAAGGAGTGGTTCTGGATTGAAGAAATGAAGATCAATACCACAACCTTTCTTAAGCATAAGCATACACTTGTTGCTTGTGTTTCCTTGTGCTTGTACTCTCTACTTGGAAATGAGGATGAGAGTCTTCTTATATAGCTGGAGAAGAAGAGATGACCGTTGGTGTATTGAATAGGTTTTAAGCCCGTTGGAGATCTGAATCTCGTGATGTAGCAGAGTACATCTTTGGATTTGTTGGGCAAAGACCTTCGCTAGGTTTAAGTCTTGAAGATGGTCCGTGACACGCCGACAGAGTTGGACGTGTCGAGCTTGGCCTGGATGCACCGACCGATTTGGACGTATCATATCTTTGACGGAGTGCGCCCCGTGCTTGGCCTTTTCTCGAAATGAAGCTTTAAAGACCGCGAACACCGTTCAAGAGGAAATGTCTATTGGATAAACGTGAAGGCGCAGACATCGATGCGTATCTTGGATTTGTCGACGATCTTGTAACGGATCTATTTTGGCTTGAAGTGCGTTGAGTAACGACCGATGTATCTCGTGATCTTACGCTTCTGCCAGCTTGTTCGATGAGGGATTTGGCCGATTCGAGATCCGCCATTATAGAACCGCCGATGTAGAAATCGCCGATGGTCACGATGTTCCTCTTGAGTAAATAGCTTCTCGTAGCTTGCTCGATGAAGTGCTTTGGCGGATACGAGAATCTCGATATAGAACCGCCGATGTAGAGATGGCTATTTAGGCAATATAGCCGAAGGGAAATGTTCGCTAGAGACATCTCGATGGTCACGTCACCGGCAATTTGAAGAGCTTAATTCATATGAAGGTTTGTCATCATTCGTAGGACAAAGACTCGGATATGTACAAAGACTTCCTAGTCTAATGACCTATGCATTATTTCAACAAGCTGCCACACTAACCGGTACGCAGCCCTTTTAGCCACTTGTGAAACATGCGTTGTAATGGGAACAAGCAAATCACTGTGTTGGAATATGCATACATATATATCAGCTGATTTACAGGCATATTCCTAACACACTCTCTCAAATTAATCCATATTCAGGTAATGACTTTGTGACCATTGCTAATCGCTCACAGTTGCCTATATCCTCTATTGGTCAGTCACAGTATAGGCATGCTAATCGAGTATTTCATATGAATAATGTGTTGTGTGTTCCTAATTTACACAAGTCTCTTTTATCAATTCGTAGTTTTTCTCGAGATAATAATTGTTTCTTTGAGCTTGACGCCTTTGGTTTTCGTGTGAAGGACAACCAAACGAGGCAGACTATACTTTCTGGCAATAGCTCCCAAGGACTCTATAATATCTCTTTCGCACCAGATTCTCGCTCAAATCCTTTGGCATTAATTGGTGAACGTGCATCCTCCTCTGTTTGGCACGCTCGCTTTGGTCATCCGTCTTCTAAGGTTTTTTCCTCATTAGTAAATAAATTTCAGATTCCGATTATCGGATCAGTCAAGCAACCACGTCTTGTCATGTTTGTCCCTAGGGAAATCATATACTCTCCCCTTTTCTTCTCGTAGTTTTAATTCTACAGCACCATTGGATTTATTGCATCTAGATGTATGGGGTCCTTCCCCAATTTTATCAATTAGTGGTTTTCGATATTATCTTTCCGTGTTGACGATTTTTCTCGCTATGTATGGTTTTTTCCGCTTAAACTAAAATCTGAGGTTACCTCAGTTTTTTCTAAGTTTAAACTTCAAGTTGAAAATCAATTGTCTCGAAAGATCTCAGCCATACACACAATAAAAATTGTCCAAACTGATGGAGGAGGGGAATTTGTGAATCGAGAATTTTCAATATTTCTGCAGCATCATGGGATAAAACATCAACTTACTTGTCCATATACGCCCCAACAAAATGGGGTGGTCGAACGGAAGCATCACCACATAGTGAACATGGGATTATGTTTGTTGGCACAATCAAATGTCCCACAACGATTTTGGGTCGAAGCCTTTAACACAGCTGTGTTTTTGATCAATAGAACACCGATGGCACAACTCAACTTTACTTCGCCATATCAAAAACTTCTCAAACGGACGCCCGACATGTGTTTCTAAAAACTTTTGGATGTATTTGCTTCCCCCATTTGGTTCCTTATAATTCTCACAAGTTAATGCCCAAGTCTATTCCATGTGTATTTTTGGGCTATGATTTACAAAGAAAGGGATATCGGTGTTTCGATCAAATTTCAGGCCGGGTGTATATTTCAAGAAATGTATACTTTGATGAAATGTTTTTTCCATTTTCTTCAAGTGTTTCCACAGCAGCTCAATGCCCCCAAGAAATTGCCGCCCGCATGTTCACCATCTAACGCCGCTCATCGCCTTGGTCTCCACTTATGCCTCCCACAAAGCTCGATTCGGTCTCCAACCTACCAAGCAATGACAAGATCAACTCTCCTCTGACTCCTTCCACATCTGGGTCTGATCCATCATCATCACCACAGAATATAGCAGCTCCTGATTCATCTTCATCACCACAGAATATAGCAGCTCCTCGGCCCCATCACCCAAGTATAACAACTCGGCCTTCCTTCTCCTCAAGTCCAATCCCTTTTCGACTTGAGGATGCAACGACTCATCGAATCCAAGACACCACCATTACGCTACCACAAAGATTAATGATATCATGTCTCAACATCCACTACCATCGCACTCACGCCATCTCCTCTGCATACGCCTTTGAACCACGAACTCTCAAGCAGGCTGCCCCGCATCCTCAGTGGCAACAAGCTATGGTTGAAGAACTAGCAGCTCTTCACAAAAACACTACATGGAGTTTAGTACCACGAACACCCCACATGAATGTCGTCGGAAGTAAATGGGTGTTCAAGATCAAACGTCACGCTGACGGCTCCATTGAACGTCACAAGGCCCGGCTTGTTGCACAAGGCTACACGCAACAAGAGGGTCTTGATTACGATGAGACCTTTAGCCCGGTTGTTAAGCCTCCCACCATTCGTACTGTGCTTGCTTTGGCTCTATCTCGCTCTTGGGATATTGAACAAATAGATGTACGCAATGCCTTCCTTAACGGTATCCTTCATGTAGGGGTGGCAATTCGTGCCATCGTGTCGTGTTCGTGCCACACTATCGTGTTTTCGTGTTATCTATCTTATTTGATCATAAATATAATAATAAATGTTATTTTAACTAAATTTATAATTTCGTGCTTTCGTGTCGTGTTTCGTGTCGTGCCGTGTCGTGTCGTGCCTTATCGTGTTTCTTGTCTCTGTAATTCGTGTTTATAATCGTGTCGTGCTGGTTCGTGCAATCGTGTCGTGCCTGCCATTGCCACCCCTATGAAGAGGTGTATATGTCTCAACCTCCTGGATTCACTGATCAAAAAAATCCTGATCATGTTTGTCGGCTCCACCGTGCTCTATATGGCCTTAAGCAGTCCCCACGGGCTTGGTTTCAACGTCTTCACGAGTTTCTTATCAATCTTGGCTTCTTTAATAGCAAGTCAGATAGCTCTCTGTTTATTCGACATTCCGGTGCATCTACTGTTATCATTTTAGTATATGTCGACGATATACTAGTTACGGGGTCTTCGCGGTATGACATTACTAATGTACTTGATAAAATCTGCACAACATTTGACAGTCGTCGCCTTGGCCCTTTGGGATATTTTTTTGGGCGTAGAAGCACACCGTTCTAATGGATTATTGACTCTTAGTCAAGCCCGATATGCTTCGGACCTGCTTCACAAGTTCAAGATGGAAGACTGTAAGTCAGCTCCAACTCCATGTTTGCCCAGCTTGCATCTCTCCTCCAACTCGGGGGATCCAATTCCTGATCCAACTCTCTATAGAAGTATGGTTGGGGGACTTCAATACTTGACTCTTACTCGTCCGGACACCTCCTTTGCCGTTAATCAAGTCTGTCAACACATGCATCAACCTCTTACTACTCATCTTCAAGCTGTAAAAAGAATACTCCGATATGTAAAAGGATCTATCACTCTTGGACTTAACTTTCAAGCATCTCCAGATTACTCTCTTCGCGCTTTCTCTGACGCAGATTGGGCCGGCGATCTTGACACTCGTCGTTCCACTACAGGTGCTTGCGTATTCATTGGTCCTAACCTTGTTGCTTGACTGCAAAGAAGCAAACCACGTGGCTCGTTCTAGCGGTGAAGCCGAATACGGCACTCGCTACAACCGCAGCCGAACTTCGTTGGTTTTCTTATCTATTCCGTGAGTTGGATATTCCCTTAGCTCCTCCTGTTCTATACTGAGACAATCAATCCGCGATCCACATGTCCAAAAATCCTGTTTTTCATGCTCGCACTCGCCACATAGAAATTGATTATCATTTCATTCGCGAGTTACAAAGAACGGGTTTTCTTCGAGTTGTCTATATCCCAACCGGTGATCAACTTGCCGACGTTTTCACCAAGGGATTATCTCGTCCTCGCTTGCTTTTGCTTTCATCCAAGCCGCACTCACCATTGTTCCGCTTGGCGAGGGGGTGATAAATTTCCACCAAATACTTGATGCATCCAATGCTGCTCACCGCATCAAGTCTCTTATGTTTGGTCAAAGATAATGTAGATTCTCTGTATAGTTATTTAGCCTGATTCATAGCATTCTAAAAGTCTTCTTCTGTATAAATACCCACGACATCACAGAGTAAAAGTAGGCTGAATTTTTCATTAAATCTGATTCTAATTGTTTACTGTCTTTTTTCTTTGTGTCATGTTTTCTTCTTGTATTCGTGTGTCCTTTTATGAATAAGCCAGCTTGGTGGTTGAGGAAGATACAGAGACCCATTTCTTGATTTTCCGGCAACAATTCTCGGTGAGAAAGTGGTATCTCTCGGCTGGGTTTTGGAGCGAAAGGCTACAGCGTTAACACGGCGGCACTGAGCACTGCGCTCTTCAACAATGGCTTTAACTGCAGCGCGTGCTTTGAAATCAAGTGTGTGAATAACCCCAAGTGGTGCTATTTCGGAAGCCCTTCCATCTTTGTCACTGCGAAGGAGAAATGAAGAGAGAGAGAGAAGAAAGAGATAAGTGCCACTAAAATTTGGGCTTTGGGCCATTGTTGTTGGAAAGTAAAAATGATTTCAAAAAGTTGGGAGACGTTAAATATGTAAAGAAGTGAAATTAGGGCTTTGGGGTTTGGATAATTATATGAGTGACATTTTTTTTTTTTTTGTGGGTTTAATTAATTAATTGGGTGGGATTTTGGTTTTGTAATAGGATTAATTTTAATATTTCCATCACGAACACAAGAAGTTCATGGGTTAGGGTTTGTTTTTTTTTTTTGGATTAGAGAAGATGAAAAAAAAGAAAAGGGTAAAATGGGTATTTTATGTAAATTTAATGGCTAAACTAACGTCCATCTAAAAGATGGGCTCAGTTGCATCAGAACTTAAGTACGGTGGCCCAAAGTGTAGTTTTAAAGTTTCAGTGGTCGGACTACAATTTTGCGAAAAGTTCGGTGGCCCGGATATACTTTTTGCCAAAGTTTAAACTTTAGAGTTTGGGATAGAACTATTAAATTTTGTTTTAATTTTTAATCTTGTAATGTGATAATTACTTTAAGTTTAATTGGTCATATTAAGTTACTTACAATAGGTATTATATGAATTTATAGTGTAAATATTACGTCTTAATTTCTAGGCCCGACTAGTCTCGTGCTAGGCGTGCTGCCTAACCTCATCCTAACGATTTTTAGAACAAAGGTATTGACACAATAAATGGCCAATGTAAAGTTTGGTTGATACTTGAAGTGGCCAATTGTGTTTTGGTCAAGAGGTTACTCAGATACACCAAGGGCATATTAGTACTTTTACAACTGCGGTCCTTCGGACATTCATCAACCCCTAAAAATTTCAATCCCTCAGTTCAGTCTTCTTAGTTCAACATTCACACACTTCCCAATACTCTTTCTGTGTGTGTGTGTGTTTTGCAATGGAAGCACGTATCACATTCCTCTTGTGCTCACTCTCTCTCCTCCTCTTGTCCTCCACCGCCACCGCTACCTCCTCCCTCTCTCCGGCCATTAACTCCACCACCATCCCCACCCCATCTCCACCCACTTCCTCCTCCTCCTCCACCTCCACCCTTGACCCCAAACAACTAAGAGCCCTCCAATCTCTCAACATTCCAACCTCCAAAGACCCCTGCCTCCAACCTTCCTTCCACAATGCCACCACCTGCGACACCTCAACTCCCTTCCGCCACCTCACTTCCCTCCGCCTCTCCAACTGCTCCGACGACACCTCTCTCTCCACCACCGCCCTCAAATCCCTTTCCACTCTCACCTCCCTCACTTTCCTCGACTGCCCCGTCACTCCCATCCACTTCCCTTACCAACTCACCTCCAACCTCCGCTCCTTCACCTCCATCAACTCCCTCAAGAAACTCACCGGCGTCTGGCTCAGCCGCCTCCAAAACCTCACCGATTTAACCGTCTCCGGCGTCACAATCAACGCCAGCGGACCTTCCATTATCCTCTCCAACCTCAAATTCCTCCATTCCCTTACAATCTCCCACACTAACCTCACTGGGTCCCTCCCAAAACACTGGCATAATCTCAACCTCACCCACATTGATCTCTCAAACAACAACCTCAAAGGCAAAATACCCTCCACGTTAACTCTCCAAGAAAACCTCCAAAGCTTAAATCTTTCCTCAAATCACCTCACCGGAGAAATACCCACTTCTTTCGGCGACCTATTATCTCTCCAAAACCTCTCATTATCATCAAATTCATTATCCGGGTCACTGCCGGAATCAATGGCAGCCATGCCGGAGCTAGTCCACCTCGATCTTGGCTCAAATCAATTCAACAGCACGATCCCCAAGTTTATTACAGAAATGAAGGCATTAAAGTACTTGAATCTTGAACAGAACAATTTTCACGGAGTGATGCCGTTTAATGGCTCGTTTATCAAAAACTGATAGTGTTCAAGATTGGGGAAATGACAATCTCTGTTACAACCATTCAACTATATCATCAAAAGTGAAGCTAGGGATTGCTCCCTGTGATAAACACGGAATGCCCATTTTGCCCCCGCCAGCAAAGGACTCGGATGATAGTAGCGGCGGCGGAGGTGGCGGAGGCAGAGGCGGCTACGACGACGGTGGGAGCTCAGGTGATGAGGAGTTGGATGATAGTAGTGGGGATGATGATGAGAAGAAACAGGAGCGACGAACTCGTGGGCCAAGTAAGATTGTTCTTGGTGTGGCAATTGGGCTTTCTTCCATTGTTTTTCTAATTGTTTTCTTAGTCCTTTTGTCTAAATGGTGTGGGTAATTTTGTAAAACAACTCTTCATTCATTTATAGATTAGGAGCAAAGTGGGATGGAATTTATTTACTTATTTATATTATTATTGTAAAATGCTAACGAGTATTTTAAATGTATTCTTGATATATATATATATATATATATATATATATATATATCTTCCTCGTTTAAAGAAAGACTTTAGATGAGAACATTCTAATTTTAGATTTTTAGAAAATGCACTTAAATTGATCGATATGAAAAAATCTAGTATATTAGTAGTATCACTGTCTAATAAATCTAGTATATTAGTATAGTATATGTTTAATAAATGGGCAACAAACTAATATCCTTGCTTTTCACATCAATAAAATTATTACTCCTTCGTTTCAGGTAAATAGTCTACTATACTATTTTAGGATATTTCACTTCAATAGTCAACTTTAAAAAAAATTATGCTTATAATTTTAATAATGTTTCATCTTTACCCTTCACTTGTGTTGTAATCATCTTGGTTATGTTTGAGTATTTTTGTAATTATGACCAAATTTAATGACACTAATATATCCCTTAATATTTAGACTTTTCAAACATGAATTTTTTGGGTGAACTAGAGGGAGTAATTATTCATACAGAGTAGGTTTTCTGTGAGACCGTAAGACGTAGTTATTTTGACAAATTCATTACATTAACACCACATTATTTATGTAAAATTGTGTTACCAAACAATTTTATTAATTTTTTTGCCATTTATATGTAATTGGGTAATTATATTAATGACGTAATATTAACGTTGGAGCTCTCTTATACAATTATTGTGACGAGAGGAGTAAAGGTTGAGAGAGATGATTGAATTGGTGTGATTGTTTATGTTGAAAATCACCTCTTTTTATTGAGAAAGATGTGTAGTTTACTTTTCTGCTTGGTAGGCTGGTGGGGGATGTGGGATTGATTATTAGCTATGGTGGGGAAAAGTGGTGTAAGGGGTATATATACTATATACTATTAATAGTGGAATGTATATTTCTTTAGATGCAAGGTTTTGCCTTTTCCACTTTTTGATCATTTTCTAGCCGTTTGTTCATTTCTTTTGTTTGGCGTTGTTCTTTACTTGAGTCAATTTTCTTGTTGAAGAGTAATGGTGAGATCATCAAATCAATATGAAATTTTGTATTTTAAAAATTTACTGTAGTTGGCAATAATTGACAACTGTTACTATTATTTATTGACGAAATTTAAAGATAAATAATTAATTATAGAATGTCGCCTCATTTTGTACACAATTTTTTTTTACCACGCACCATTTACCACAGCCTAGTCTCAAATGGGTGCAAGTTAATTATTTCCGTGCCAAGCGTAACACTTTTTATTCTGTGAACCTTCAATTGAGCTACAATAATATTTCAGGTACAAATTTCTTTGAGCCATAAATAGGCTCAGTGTTGTAAAAAACATAAATTAGTTTCAGACCCAATGTGTTATTTATTTATTTATTATTTTTTTTTTGTTTCTCTAAAGTGTCTTTAGGTCTGAAAGCTCAAGATTAATTCCTGAGTCGGGTAGAATTACGAGTGGCGGTAAAAGTTCTTCCAACAAGTTTTTAAAATAGTTGCGTTTCCATAGAACTCAAACTCAAAACAGATGGTTAATCTATTAAAGTCAACTTAGGGACAAAAAATGTCATTTCCAATCATTTCCACCATTTCATTGTTATGTGGTATAAAGAAGTAACATATTATAAATTTGGTCATGTGAGTAGCATGTCAAAGTTTGGACAGAAATGTTCAGAAGGACAGCCACCTTACGAAACAAAAGATACAATGTCCTGATAAAAAAATTTGAAAGAGAGCCCATCAGAAACTTCACTGAAGTTATTAGGACCAACTATGATTCTCCTTGCTTACCCTGCCCTAAAAAACTGAAATATTACTTAGCTCTTTGTTCATCACTCACTAGTAATCTCAGCAAGACCAAAACCCTTCACTGAAATGGTGGAAATGATCTTCCTAAGAGGTGGGGGAGTTTATAGAATAAGGTTTTATGCCTTAAAGAGATACACCCTCCGTTCCACCTAAACTGTACACGATTGAAAATTTAATAATTAAGGAATATATAAGTGTCATTGCAGTTGGTCATAATTATAAAAATACTTAAGCACAATTTAGATGCTTACAACACAAGTTGAGAGTAAAGATGAAATGTTATGAAAAGTGTGATGTGTCCAAAAATACATATCCCCAAAAGTATACTCACAAATATTTCAAAAGTATACACACATATCCTCAACTATGCATATAATAAACTCAAAAAAGAATCCAAGAAAATAATATACATATAACTCTCACAAGCGCCCAAAATTTAAAGCATTAAAAATAATGGAGAAATATCAAGCTCAAGACTTTCAGAATTTTCAAAGCTAAACAATCCAATCCCAATCCCCAAACTTAAAGTAAATGGAGAAGGGAAGGAAAGAAAACTCCCTCAAAGTTGATTTCTTAAGAAGTCTGGGCTCGAGAGTAAGCCTACTCCAAAGATTTCCTTAAGCAACCCCGACTTTAAATATGCTCAACCCCTGTGTCAAATCAAGTTCAAAAGAAAATGTATGAAAGCAATTATAGAAATAAATATATACAAAATAAAAAGAAAATCTTTTTGTGTGGGGACACTACATACACCTCCCTACAAACCCACAAAACTCGGGAAGGCTTCAGAAAGCGACACAAGCATATAAATACAAAAACAAGTAAACTAAATAAAAAAAATGCTCAAATTACAATTAGCTTCGCTTAGTATCGATATTAGCATATAGGAGTAAAAATTAAATCGTTCCCCGGTAACGGTGCCAAAAACTTGATGTATGCTGCAAATTAAATTGCAACAACTAGGGCAAGAGTACCCAGCCGTATCAAGTAATAAAGTGTGTAAGCACAAATATCAATCCCACAGGGAATGCACGAAATTTTCACTCCAACTAAGTACCGAAAATTGAGCTAGCTAATTATATTTGAGCGAAAATAAATTGAGAATAAAAACTAAAAATAAAAGAAAGCAATTAATATTTACATGGTCGCAAAATGGTTGGCTACAACAAATCAAGATTAAAAGATAAGATTATAGGAATGCAATATTTCTAGTCTAGCTCGTGATTAATTTAATCCTCTCTCTACTTTTCTTTAACTCAAATCTTGGAAGCCGAGAACACTAAATTGGTCAACTACGAGCTCTCGCCCCAATAGCAACCCGAATCTCCCCTACCTCGCGAATGGCTAAGTTGGATTGATTGCATGTTAGAATAAGTCCTCAATTGACTATCTATGAACACTCGTTACCTCTCGGCCTCACGTCACATGACAATTATTGTGTTTTTGAAATTAATAGGAAGGGCTATCGCTAACTATCCTATAATTCTAGTGATCATCGAATGGGTAGATAATCCATCGGAAGCATTAGGAACACACAACAATAACCAAGATAATGGGTAATAATGCGTAGAGAAACAATCTCTCTATTTTTCTACAAGTCATATCGGTAGTCGGAGGCTATCGGTGTGTGTCAAACACCAACTATTAAATTGATCGGTTCAAAAAAGTCAGGTAGCTCTCGCTCACACAAACAATTCTAAAATCATTTAATTAATGACTAAATTAATTAAAAGCATTAAACCCATCAATAATAATAACCTGCCATGCTTGTATACTAAATAAAGAGAGAGATAAAATTAAAACACTACAACGACATAAAAAAATAATTGCTTTCCAATAATCATTAAGTACAAACCAATTCCACATTTACAAGATCATTCAACCTTAGAAAATACATTAAATATCATAAAATATGGATTGAAAGAATTAAACCGAGCATCGCGTAAATCCCATGGTTGAAATCACTTGCAAAGCTTTTTTTGACACTTGATTTGTTGCTTCAAACCTTCAAATATCATCAAACCTTGAGAACATGGAAGAAATTTTTGGGAGAGGAGCTGCTGCCCATTTGAGGCTAATAGCCTCGTTTGGGGACTCACTGATCTGATTTGGGGCTGCCTGGGAGATAAAAAATGGAGGGCAAAGAGTCTCTCACAAGCCAAGGGCAAAATGGGCATAAAATATGAAATTTAGGGGCAAAAGAGACAAAACGGAGAGAAGAAGAGCTGCTGGGTAGACACGTGGCAGCGCAGGGGGCGGACAGCACATTAATGAGAAGTTTCTCATTTTACTCCGGTGTCCCTTAGTTTTCGAATCTGTCTCCCAAAGTCCTTCCCTTCCAGGCTTTGCAAAACAGTCCACCGTTAGCTCCGTTAGCCCACCGTTAGCACATTTTGCCTTGGAAAACTTAACGGACTTTGACGGAATAATTTATAGCTCAACTTTAAAGCCCAAAATTGCCTCAAACCTTGTGCTAAACTCCGTGAATGCACATTAATATCATGGAAACCTACAATGAAGCACAAATACACAAATAATAATATTTCCAAGAATATTTAACTCTAAAATAGCACAAAATAAAAGGAAATAAATGGAAAAATTCGTGAAAATCTTGAGCTCATCACACCCTCAAACTTAAGCTTGATCGTCCCGAGCAAAGAAATAAAACAATTAAAATGAGATCAAGGACTTAATGGTGGAACACGGCACTTGCTCAAGATCATATGCACATACCATGAAGGAAATCAAACTCAAGATTATAGACATGCATAATTGAGGTATGGTGTGATTTAAATGCTAGCTCATTTTTCCTCAAACAATTTACCCACATTACAAAACATATGCCCATCAATAAATTACTTAGCTCTAGCAAGGATTGAACGGTCAATGAGATATCAAAAATAAGCAATTAAACCGAAAGAGTTTTATGTTTCACAAGGCAAGGACTCGCATGACATGAAAATATCAATAGGACTTTATAAGCTTGTAATGTAAGACCAAGGTTTGGGCTACAAATGAAGGATAGGATAACAAGTTAAGAGAGCAAAGAATTTGAAGTCTTCACAAAATGACTTGCTTCATGAAAGCACCACTCTTCAAATTACCACAAACTCACTTCAACAACCCCTTAAACTTAAAACTTTGGGTTGAAGAAAGTGTATCAACTCCCACAACAATTAAGCTCCACCCTTTTGCCTTGAGTGATTGAAGAACGATGACATTTTATTTTTATTGCCTCCTTTGACTTTCTTTTCTTTTGATTTTTCTTTTCATTTTCTTTGCTTTTCAAGGGGCTCTTTTTCCGCCATTCAACATTTTTCAAACACCAATATCATTAACGATAAGAGCATATTACATCCATGAAGCAACACTTCCCAACAAGCATCCGAAATAAAATAATTCAAATCAAGCTCTCTTGAAGGGTGATCACAAAGTGTATAGGCTCATGGGATAGGATGATGTGTGTACATGAAAAGAAGTCGAATGGGGGTCAATGTGTGCTCTAGGCACACGCCATTCTATAAATAAGCTCAAAAGGGGACATAAGGGATTTAATGTATAATGGGTAGGATAATATGGCTCAAACAATCCAAAGATGGCCTAAATCATGCTCTTGTCACACACACAAGCCCAAACCAAGCTACTTTAATTATCAATTTTCAAGATTATCAAACGGTCATCAAAACTCAAGAATATGATACTCATCCGACATCCACTATCAAAGCTAGAGCATAGCATAACAATTCAACTCGAAATCTAAACATAGGCATTACTAATCATGAATGAGGTGAAGATAGCATACAAAGCACACACATATCCTCAACTATGCATATAATAAACTCAAAAAAGAATCCAAGAAAATAATGTACATATAACTCTCACAAGCGCCCAAAATTCAAAGCATTAAAAATAATGGGGAAATATCAAGCTCAAGACTTTCAGAATTTCCAAAGCTAAACAATCCAATCCCAACCCCCAAACTTAAAGTAAACGGAGAAGGGAAGGAAAGAAAACTCCCTCAAAGTTGATTTATTAAGAAGTCCGGGCCCGAGAGTAAGCCTACTCCAAAGATTTCCTCAAGCAACCCCGACTTTGAATATGCTCAACCCCTGTGTCAAATCAAGCTCAAAAGAAAATGTATGAAAGCAATTATAGAAATAAATATATACAAAATAAAAAGAAAATCTTTTTGTGTGGGGACACTATATACACCTCCCTACAAACCCACAAAACTCGGGAAGGCTTCAGAAAGCAACACAAGCATATAAATACAAAAACAAGTAAACTAAATAAAAAAAATGCTCAAATTACAATTAGATATATAAATCATATGCCAAGATTTCCCAACAGCACATCTTCACAAATCCGAATAAGGAAAATAAAGGGAAAACTGAAAGCAGCAAACAATAAATAATAAAAAATTATCAGTTTCAACAAGCCCACTTACTATTGTCGAGTACACATAATTTTTAGTTTTTTACACAAAAAGGGTAAAAAAATAAAATGAAAAGGGTATTACCTGTGGCAGAGGGCGGCAGCCGGCGCGGCATGGATTGATGGAGAAGGCGGCGACGGCGACGGACGGGCCGGGAAACAGATCTAGGAGAGAGAGATGGAGAGATCTAGAGAGAGTGTGTGTGTGTATGTGTGTGAGTGAAAGGGACACGGCTGCGACGGACGGCGACGGTGGTGGACGGAGACGGAGACAGAGACGGCTGCTGAGATAGAGATGGAGAGAGAGAGAGAGAGAGAGAGAGAGAGAGAGAGAGAGAGAGAGAGAGTGTGTGTGTGTGTGTGTGTGTGTGTGTGTGTGTGTGTGTGTGCGTGCGTGAGTGAAACTGTTCGCGAATAGGGGAAGAAGCTGTTCGTTTAGGGTTATATTTTCATAATTACTGTCGGATATCCGACAGTAATTTTCTGTCGGAAATTACTGTCGGATATCCGACAGTAATACGGTCAACAATTTTCTGAGACTTTTAAAAAGGAAATATTCGAAGAATATTCCTGAATTACTGTCAGAATATTACTGTCGGATTCGACCGACAGTATTTACTGTCGGATTGCAAGGGCATATTCGAAGAATATTCTGATATTACTGTCGGATAATTACTGTCGAAACTTATCCGACATTAATTATTATCCCGCCAGATATTTTGGAATTACTGACGAAAATCCGACAGAAAATAACAAATATTCGACAGTAAATACTGTCGGATTTTTTCGACAGTAATTACTCCGACAGTGATTGTTTCTAGTAGTGTTCCCCGGCAATGACGCCAAAAACTTGATGTATGCTGCAAATTAAATTGCAACAACTAGGGCAAGAGTATCCTGCCGTATCAAATAATAAAGTGCTTAAGCACAAGTATCGATCCCACAGGGAATGCACGGAATTTTCACTCCAACTAAGTACTGAAAATTGAGCTAGCTAATTATATTTGAGCGAAAATAAATTGAGAATAAAAACTAAAAATAAAATAAAGCAATTAATATTTACATGGTCGCAAATTGGTTTGGCAACAACAAATCAAGTTTAAAAGATAAGATTATAGGAATTAGAGATGTTAAAAGGGCCACGACCCGTAGGGTTGGCCCGTTTAAACCGAAAAAATAGGGTTAGGGCTCAGTATTTTGGGCCCGTTTAAAATCAGGTCTTTTTAGGGCTGCCCCGTTTAACCCGCGGCTCGTTAGGGCTGGCCCGTCAGGTTTCAGGGTTAGTCCGCCAGCCCGCGTAGTATTAATTAGGCCGTAAAAAGTTTAGGAGATATGTAAAACAACAACCATGAGAATAAAACCAACAACCTTTTAATCCAAAGTCAAACACATTTATCCTTTGCACTACAGATCTTCTTTGTGTACTTGTGAATAAATACTGAAATATAAATAACAATTTTGGAAAGAACTGCTAAGTAGAGCTATTACATTATTTATTTTGAGAAAAACAGGTTGAAAATTATAACACTTCGATGTAAAAAAAAATATAGTTTATATTTTTTTTGAAAAACATAAGAAACTATCAAAGTTATGAATGATTTATCGATTCACTATTTGAAAATATTGTTATATTATATCTTTAATCGTGGCCCGATAGTGGCCCGTTTAGCCCGAAACCCGTTAGGGTTAGGGTTAGGTCTGCAATATTAGTGGCCCGAAAAAACTGGACCGTTTAACCCGCGGCCCGTTAGGGCTACAACCCGTTAGGGCTGGCCCGAAATTGTTAGGGCTAGCCCGTTTAACATCTCTAATAGGAATACAATATTTCTATGAACACTCGTTACCTCTCGGTCAGGTATCACATAGACAATTATTATGTTTTTGAAATTAATAGGAAGGGCTCTCGCTAACTATCCTATAATTCTAGTGATCATCTAATGTGTAGCTAATCCATCGGAAGCATTAGGAACACACAACAATAACCAAGATAATGGGTAATAATGGGTAGAGAAATAATCTCTCTATTTTTCTATAAGTCATGTCGGTAGCCGGAGGCTATCGGTGTGTGCCAAACACCAACTATTAAATTGATCGGTCCGAAAAGTCAGGTAGCTCTCGCTCACACAAACAATTCTAAAATTATTTAATTAATGACTAAATTAATTAAAAGCATTAAACCCATCAATAATAATAACCTGACATGCTTGTATACTAAATAAAGAGAGAGATAAAATTAAAACACTACAACAACATAGAAAAATAATTGCTTTCCAATAATTATTAAGTACAAACCAATTCCACATTTACAAGATCATTCAACCTTAGAAAATACATTAAATATCATAAAATAGGGATTGAAAGAATTAAACCGAGCATCGCGTAAATCCCATGGTTGAAATCACTTGCAAAGCTTTTTTTGGCACTTGATTTGTTGCTCCAAACCTTCAAATATCATCAAACCTTGAGAACATGGAAGGAATTTTTGGGAGAGGAGCTGCTGCCCATTTGGGGCTAAGAGCAACCACAACAATACCTCCCTAAATCACACTCTAAATGGTGTGTAGAGGGAGCAATTAGGTGGAGGTTGTTGGGGTTTTCAATTTTTACGAGCGGTGGTGGTGATTTAGTTGTAAATGGTGTCTAGAGGGAGGAAGAAGATGATGTTGGTTGAGCAATTTCTATGCCACAGAGCCTGCCTAGGAGTCTCTTCTTATTATGAAAAAGGTTCCCAAAAAGCATACCACAAGCTTTCGAATTTGGAGACTGCCTCATTGTGATTGAATTGATTCTCACTCCAAGTAGAAGCATAGGATCAGTAGAACTGGAGACTCATTCTGGCACAAAAGAAAAGTAGTTCTTTGCCCTATTTCCTCGGGCTAAGAGTTATGATATAAAAAGTATATTTCACGATTGGTCCCTGTAATTTTTGATGAAATGACATTTTTGCCCTTGCCTAAATGCATGTGCGAGTCACATGGTGTGACTTAACAGAAAAAAATTGACGGCACTTGATAGAAGGACTAAATTCGAACAATGTTTGAGTTCATAGACTATTTGCAGCATAAAAGAACCAAATCCGAAAGTGTAAACTTCTGGAGGGACCATTTGGATAGTTTGTCCTTGTTTTTATTTTGAAAAGAGTTGTATTTAACAATGTTTTCATATTACAGAATCTGTTAATTAAAATGATAGAAATGTTACAATTAAGATAAGATATATAAAAAAAATACCTAGTTAATAAAATCACACTAAAATCAAAAGAAATGAAGAAATTAACGTAAATAGAAGAAAAATGGTTGATGTAAGGGTGAAACTAACATTTTAAAACTTTTGTTTATAAGGATAACAAAAGGATAATTATGTTGAAAAGCTGGTAAGTAAATATTAAAAGATTCGTACAAAAAAAAAAAATTGGAAGATAATTAAAAAAATCGAACATGAATAGAGAATTAGTGATTTCTAATGGTTCTTAACCAAATAATATAGTTAATAAAGATTTTGATAGAGAAATATATTGGTGAAATTTTGAAATTATTGGAAGATAATTAAAGAATCTGATTTGAATAGAGAATTGGTGATTTTTAATGATTCATAACCAAATAATATAATTAATAAAAAATTTGATAGAGAAATATAGTGGTGAAATTTTGGATAAATATAAAAGAAAATGAATTAAATATTGAAGATTTGTAATTTCAATTGTTTGAAGGAGGGAGTTGGGGAGAGCTGTAAATTTGGGGGAAAAAGACGAAAAAGACTTTTCTCTCCTATGAAATTAGAGCAAGTTTTAAGTTTTCAAGGAATATACTTTTTATATTTTCAAGGCAGGTCAAAATAAATTAAGTTTTATTTTTGTATGTGGATTTTGATGAAAAATTTCTTTTTATAAACTTAGTTCACTTGAAATTTGAATCGCGGCTACTCCCAATGGGATCTAACTTAAGAAATCTTGAGAAGAAATGTATTTTTACATCAAAGCATGTTGTACGTGACGAACTCATATGAAAATGAATGTGAGGGTGAGAACTACTCGAGCCAATCAGCCTTTTTCTTAAAGGGCTTCATGCGTTCAGCGAAAAAAACCACCAGCTCTTATCGACCAATAATATGTGCGACAATCTTCTGCGTCTTTGAAGCAATCGTCCCACTTGGAATTGAAAACTGTAAAACCTTGTGATTTCCTCCTTTAGGTGGTAGTTTGCGAATGCCATGATTATCATCGCGAGACCAGCATTGAACCACCAATGCATCCTTGCTGTTCACGAGATGTCGTTGACGATGTGAACTTCGTAGGCCGGAGTAAAGTGAATGGAACAAGCTGTGTACGTAAGGTATAATGATACTACATGGAAACGTAAGACGCTTTTCATAGTATTATACATAGGTTTCATACATACGATCGACCGATACTTTTACTTATGCTCTTTATATATATAGGCCGAGGCCCGGTAATAAAATTGAATGCTACCTTAAATGTTTAGTGTGCCATTTGGGATAGGGATTTCTATACATTGTTTATTAGGAAGAGAATTAATTAAATACTTGCATAAAATTACTAAACGTATAAATACGTAATAATAATTAATAAAATTACTAATGTGAGGCTCATTTTGAGATATTAGTACATTAATATAGTACAAATGATTTTGATTACATTCTTTTTTCTTTATGGCAATAATTACTTAATCTGTTCCTAAATAATCGTCATGTTTGACTGGTCATACAGATTAAGAAAAATTAGTTGACTCTATTATAAAATTGGTATAGTTTGTACGTTCCTTTAAAACCCTTGTGGATGTGGTTATAATTAAAGTATGAAGAAAAAATAGGGTAAAGTGGTAAAAGTATTTTTCTAAAAAGAAAGGTTTAGAAACAAGCTAATTATTTTGGAACCGATAAAAAATGAAATGAACAGACAAAAAAGAGAAAAAAGACAAATATTTAAAAACAGATGGATTATTATTATGAAGTTGGAAATTTAAAAAGGTTTTATTAATTTGTAGGTCCAATGAAACCATGATACTCGGGGTTCTTTCTTGGAGAAATTGCTGGCCGGTCCACTTTCTCAAAAAAAAAAATTTCTCTCCAGTACACCATTTTTTTTTAACCGCTAAAAGGCATTTTGAAAATTTTCTTCCTAAAATACCCTCAACAACATCGTTGCTTCAGATTTGAGATTCAAATTGATGTATAAATAATTTCATATTGTTAATATAGTCTTTCCTCATGTTTGGGTATCAATTTTTATGCATAAAACACGAATTTGATCAAATTCAAATTTTTGAGTTCATCCCGTTTTTCTTTGTTCTTGAGTTTTTGGCCACTTAAATCTCTGTTTTAAGCTTCAATTTATTTAAAATGAATCTCATATTATTATCTTAACTTAGTACTATATTTGTGCATAATTTTTCTACCAAAAAATACTATTTTTGAGCTTCAAATCAAGCTTGACAGTATTCTGTCTGAAAACAGAGGAAGATGTTCTTGGACTGATTTAATTCGTCAATCGCAGTATGCTGGGCAACACAACGGGGTTCGATGATCGCGATGCACCAATTGTTGCATCGCGATGAATGATGTCTGTATCGCGATGCATGATTTCTGAATCGCGATGCATGGTTTCGAATCGCGATGCATGATGTCCGCATCGCCATGAATTATGTCTATCGCGATGAATGATGTCTGCACCGCGATGATCAATGATGATGGACATGTAATTTTGTAAAGAATCGCGATGCATGATTTCTGAATCGCGATGCATGGTTTCTGAATCGCGATGTATGATGTCTGCATCGCGATGAATGATGTCTGTATCGCGATGAATGATGTCTGCATCGCGATGATCGATGATGATGGACATGTAATTTTGTAAAGAATCGCGATGCATGATTTCGAATCGCGATGCATGGTTTCGAATCTCGATGCATAATGTCGCATCGCGATGAATGATGTCCGTATCGCGATAAATGATATCGCATCGCGATGATCGATGATGATAGCCATCGCGATGATCTTTTTGGGACATCGCGATGCAAAGAGTTACTGATTTGCGCGTGTTTTTGTTTCATTAATGGTATAATCGTCTTTTCGCCCAAATAAATGTATTTTTCCGGTTTTAAAAAAAGATGACTGGACTGGAGCGATTACAAACTTTTAAAAAGGGACTGACCCGTAATTCACCCTTCTTTCTTTATCTTTTCTCCTTTTTTTTTTTTTTTTTTGTGGGCGCGACATCACTCCGTGTTGAAATTTGTGAATTCAACTCTGAAGATACTAGGGCCCAACTATTATACCATGGCCTGATAATTTTTTTGAAAAATTGCGGTGGATACCTTTTTGTAGAATATTCAATCTTCGCTAAAGTTCGTTATATTTGTTTTCATTCGTTTAAATTTTTTTTAGTGATAAATTGACTATTTATTTCAAAATTGCTCCCTTATCAACATATTATGCTTTTTAAATATATTTGTGCATCGTCATGTGTATGAAATGTGCATCGTCAATGTATTTGTAATTTTTTTGTTAAAAAATGTGTATCGTTTTGCTACGTCAATGTATTTGTATGAAATGTGCATCGTCAATGTATTTGTATGTGTGCATCGTGTGCATCGTCAATGTATTTTTTTTGTGATTTTTTGTGTTAAGAAATGTGAATCGTCAAGTATATTGTTATGCATCGTGAAGTATAACAGTACTGTATGTTCAGTTTTTGTGTGTATGAAAGGTGCATCATCAAGTATAATTTTGTGCATCGTCAATTATAATAGTGCTATCTTTTAATTATATTTTTGTGCATCGTGAAGAGGTTATTATGTGCATCATCAAAAGTACTAACTGTAAATTTATATTTTTGTTCCCAAACTGCCCCTGTAACAATCTGTCACGTATTTTTAGTTTGTGCGATTTCCTTGATTTACTCATTTCAATCCCGTATTTATCTCCACTGCGATTTCTTACTAAAATTCTCATTCATATCAAATTGAAGAAACTTAAAAAATACCAAAATAGTTCAATATCAAATTTTATTTTGATATCGAAATCAATAGATTCAACAAACCAAACTGCTGTTATGTTGTTACTGAAATTCAGAGGAGATACTATTGTTTCAACAATTTCAGAGAATTTTGGTTTATCTGAGTTGACCGAATGCATCAGAGGTAAATATCCCAACTTTCAATCGGATAATTGTACTTTGAAATACACTCTAGGATCAAATAACAATTGTTGTTTAACTAGATTTGAAAAACATGTTGACATTGGCCAAATTTTTCTTCAGTTTCTATTGTCATTGTTGATGTGTTTGAAATTGATACTGGTTTGAGTTACGGGATTAATAAAGAAGGAAATTATGGAGATGAGATTGCAGAAGACATACACATTAATGCATCTGTTTATGAAGATGACGATGCACAAAACTTGCATTACGATGCACAAAACCTTGACAAAGGTAAAGGAAAAGCTATGCATCGTGAGGAGTATAGTGATAGAAGTTGTACCAATTCTTCAAGTTCTATAAGCGATGTTTAAAGTATTCCAACATACGACATATGTCCTGTTCAAACAAGGAAGAAACTCTTGAATTCTTGTAGGGCAGATGCTATTACTAGTGTTGGTCAAATATTTAAAGGTGGAGTGGAAGATTTTCGTACGCAACTTATTAAGTATTTATTCAAGACTAGTTTTGAATTCATTTACATTAAGAACAACAAAAGTAGGATTAACATTGCATGTGGGAAGAAATACAGTGATGATTGTAATTGATTTATCAAGGCATCTTCAAGTGTTGATGAATAAGTATCCATATACAAGTGCAACCTTTCACACGCTTGTAATTTGACCATGGTTGACGATAATAACTAGAAAAGGATAGGCGGGTATCATTGGGTAGTTGATTCTTGACCATGTTCGCAGTCGACCAAACTATTTGCCAAAGGATTTAGTTGATCACATGGGGACTAATTATGGCTTTGAGATAACATACAACAAGGCATGAAGGAGCGTAGAGAAGAATTGAAAGAAGCTATTTGGTTGCTACGAAGAATCTTTCCAGGAGTTGCTTTGGTACATTAAAGCCTTGCATAAGAGTAATCCTGGTAGTTTTGCTTTGTTGGAATCGGACGATGATACGAATCGGTTCAGTAGGTTGTTCATTTCATTTAAGTCATGTATAGATGGTTTTAACTAATGTCGTCCTATATTTTTCATAGATGGGACATTTATGAAATCTCGATTTAAGGACACCCTTTGTCTGCTACGCCAAGGATGGAAATCAATGTACCTTTATTTGTTCTACATTTTTTTATTAATATCATAGTTTGATCATGTTTTTTATGGCCCCGTTTGTACTTGTACTTAAAATAGACACATTCAGTTCATTATTTGTGCATCCGAAATCAAAGTGTGTGCATCACGATGCATAAAATCATTACTTTTGTAGTACAATTTTGTGCATCGCGATGTATACTTGTATGCATCGCAAAACCGTTGTTGTTAATTAAATATTGTTCATATGCCAGGTTTGTACCCGTTTGCATTTGTTGTTGTCAATTCGAAAGTATGGATAATTGGGCTTGGTTTCGTCTAAGATCAAAGGAGCAATCGATCGTGAAGTGCTTTTTGTATTCGATCATAATGTTGGTTTAATGGAAGCAATACACGACGTGTTTGGAAGTTCCAAGAATTTCTTTTACTTGGAGCATCTTTATCGGAACTTGAAAGAAATGTTTACCAAAACTCTATTCCAACACGTTCGGCAGGCTTGTGTTAAAGACTCAAGGACGCGTATGCCCCCAATATTAGACTGTTTAATGAGATAGTTGATATATTCAAAAAGAAGGTGGACAACTTGCATGTGATTTCTTGGCCACTATTCTATACGAGAAGTGGGCGATTGCACATTGTCACGAGAGTAGGTATGCCCAAATGAGCTCAAATGCCGCGAATCGTTCAATAATTGGATTTTAGAGGCTCAGCCTTCCTATCACTCACACGGTGGATTGTATAAGATCAAAAATAATGAAATGGTTTAGTAAGAGTCCTCGGAATGGAAAGAAATGAAATAAATTGTTATGTAAGAAGATGAATACAAAGTAGAAGGATTACATTAATATTGGGATCACGTGACGATTCATATGGCACTAAACTCAATATACGAGGTTTTCTCGATCCAAGTGTCCAGGTTGACTTAGGGAAATTGACATGTTAATGTTATTAGTGCCAAATTCAAGGATTCATGTGTTGCCACGCAACCATTGTGATTGTGATTCGAAAAATATCGGTGATATCGTTGATAATTACTTCTTAACAAGAAATTACATCGACTGTTACGAGAGAAGTTCGATGTTAATTGCAACTACAGAAAGGTATGAGCTTCAAAATTCTTGTGTGGTGAGACCATGTTCCTCGTATATTGAAGAGATTACCTGGACGTCCCAAGAAAACAAGGATCCCATCAAATGGTGAATCAACAAAAAAAAAAAAGAAAAGAAAAGAAAATGATATGTAGTAGATATCACAAGCTTTGTAATCATAATGCTAGGTCATGTCGAGAGGCTATACAAAGTTGATTTTTGTTATTTTGTAATTTGTTTGAAGTTCATTTTTGTATATATACAAGGTTGATTTTGTGCATCGTCATGTATGTGAATGTGCATCGTCAATGTAATTGTGATTTGTGTTAAAAAATGTGAATTATGTGCATCGTCAAGTATAAAATGTCTATCGTCAATTGTTGAACATACATCCATAAAACTGCATATAAAATATGCATCGTGTTCATTGCGATGCAACAAACAACACTCTTGTTTTACTTTTTTTGGTGCATCGCAAGTGAAAAAGATATTTGTGTTGCAACTTTCTTTTTTTACGATGCACATCGTGGGCTTCCGTGTTTTATGTGCATCGTGTTGTGTTGTGATGCATCATTAATATATTTTGCGATGCACAATATCCACTGTACCGTATTTTTTAAGGCCATGTATGATATTTCGCAACAAAAGTGTCTCTTAACTATTGAAAATAATTATAATGTATTTTAGCGAATAAAAATTATCTAAAATGATCGGTCCGAATTTTTCCCTAACTTTTTTTTGAAAGAGAGCCCAGTAGAAACGTGGCTGATGTTATTAGGGCCCAACAATGATTCTCCTAAGCTTACCCAGCCGCAAAAAAACTGACCTACTCCCTTCGTTTTAGATAAATAGTTTACTGTTTTATTGTGAGATATTTTACATAAAAAGTTTACTTAAATAAAAAAATGCCTATAATTTTCATAAATTTTTCAACTTTATCTTCTACATATGTTATAAATATTTTAACTATACTCAACCATTTTTGTAATTATGACCAACTTTAATACTGTTTATATATTTATTAATAAGTAAAATTTTCAAACATGAACTCTTTGGGTGAAACAGAGGAAGTATTACTTAGCTCTTTGTTCACCACTCACTAGTAATCTCAGGAAGACCAGAATCCATGGCTGAAATGCTGGAAATGATCGTCCTAAGAGGTCGGGGAGTTCATAGAATACAAGGATTAAGGTTTCACGACTTAAAGAGATAGAAAAGAGGAAAAGTCCCGTTGTTTGTAGTGAACGGTTGTGACAGAAAACACTTTACGCATGTTGCTTGAAAATTCAGTCCGCTACAGATGGTCCATGCACTAGCCAATTAAATATTTGGGTCAATTAGACCCACGATTCAAATTTTTATGAATGATGTTGGTACATAATAATAGTAGATATCTACTTATAAGATACATAAGTCCCACGTCTAACTAACTAGTTCATGGAAGTTTTAATAACTCGACTCCAAATAAAATTGATTTGAAAAAGTTTTAACCTAAAGGTTGACACCCCAATCCGTTTTGATTTATAGGAAAATTTGACTACAGGGCTCCGATATTAGCAACTAAGCTTGGATTTAGGCAATTTAATGGGCGAGCGATGAACCTTTCCAGTTGTTCTTCCAACTCGGAAAAATGTGTATTTCGTAACAGTACCCTTTTCATAATTTTTTCATTTTAGAATATACTAACAACAAGTGGTTGGACATTATTAGTTAGTTTGTTTGAAATTCGAATCATGTCTACTCCTACGTGCATGTATGAGATCGATCTACCTTAGGAAATCTTGATGAGTGCAAATGTATTTTGAGATCAAAGCATGTTGCAAGTGACAAACTCAGATGAAAATGAGAGTGTAAGAACTACAAGAAAATGAAGAAAATCAGTATATTGAAAAGATCTATAAATTTAAAATAAATCTTGTGTTACATCAATGGAGTTCAAGCATGCCCTAGCCAATCAGCCTTCTTCTCAAAAGGACGCCCTTTTTCGGCAAAATAAAAACCATCGTTTCTTAACGACCAATAATATGTGCGACAATCTTTTGCATCGAAGAAGCACTCATCCCACTTGGAATTAAAAACCACAAAGTTTTGTACTTTAAATCCCCAGCTAAAAACACCATAGAAAACAGTATCGCTGAACAAATTTGAATGGAAACCCCAATTATAATCTCCTTTAGGCGGTAGTTTGCGAATGCCAAGATCGTCATCGCCGGACCAACAATGAACCACCACTTCTTTCGTGCTGTTCACGATGTCGTTGACCACGTGAACTTCATAGCCCGGAGTAATGTGAACGGAATATGTTGTGTTAGTAAGGTATAATGATAAGACGAGAAAACATAAGAGGGTTTTCATGGGATTATACATATATAGGTTTCCTACGAATGATCGATACTTGTCTTTTAATTGTTCATCATGTTTCGAGTTGGTCTCACTTATGCACTTTATATAGGCCGGGTATTTTAATATACTCTCTCTGTTCTAAAAAAAGAGTCCGCTTTTAACTTTTTGGGGTCAATTTAGTTAAAATTTGACCAATAATTTACATAGATTTATTTACTTTTACAATGTTATGAAAATCTTAATATATAGTATTCTTAATGTAGTTATCAATTAATGAAATTTTATTTTCTAAAAATAAGTAAAATATTAATTTAATTTAATTATTTGTTGACTTTTAAAAATAAAAAGTAATCTCTTTATTTGGAACGACAGGAGTAGTAAATAGATAACCTAGTATGGAGCATCTAAAACTAGAAGAATGTTTAGTGTGCCACTTGGGATATGAATTTCTATACATTGTTTCTTAGGAATAGAATTAAATACTTGCATAAAATTATTAAACTTATAAATAATATTCAATATTATTTACTCATTCCGTTCTAGGCAAAAAGTCCACTATTTTATTTTGGGATGTTTCACGGTTTATTTTCAAAATATGCTTAGAATCTTCATGATTTTATAATTTTAGCCTTCAAATGTGGTATAAACATATAAAATATGCTCAAGTATTTTTGTAATTATGATCAATTCTAATGATACTAATATATTCCTTAATAACTAGATGTTTCAAACATGAATTCTTTAGGTGGGACGAAGGGAGTAATAAATTAATATTGTGAGGCTCAATTTGAGATATTAATACGTTAACTAGTTTTACACCCGTGCGTTAAATGGACGAATATATATCTTTTTCAATTAAGTTATACTTAACCCAAACGAAGAGAAAAAATAAAATTAAAAAAATAAATTAAGAAAAAGTAATATTGAAAGCAACTACTCAATTAAAAATACATTATTGTATCGGTAATATTATAAATTCTAAAAAATTTACTTATACACAACATTTGTTGTGTTATTTGTTGGTTTTACCTCTATATCGCATATTAATATATACAGGTCAGAACAATTTTCTACCCTAAAAATTGCGGCATACAACTGTTAATGGTTGAAAACTGGGTTCTTTAGGAAGAACCCTACGTGCGATTGGGATTGACTTTTACTTTTATTTATAGTCATTGCATATGATACTACCAATAAAAATTATCTTTTAAGGAACTTCAAAGGCAATCTAACATCTGATGTAGATAACGACATTCTTGGCGTAAAGGCTTTGTCTCAAACATTGCTTTCATTCAAAATTTTAGCTTTTATAATGTGATTCCCAAACTTTGTAATAATTAGTCTTGTTTCATTACACAAAACCCTGCAGCATGGTCAATGTTTCTCAACAATATTAACGGAACACAAATCTTAAGCATTAGTTCGTGCTAGGTACTCTGAACACTTTATACTATTCAAAAATTCCGTAGAATGAATTTTTCGAAAAAAATCTTGGGTTGTTCTTTGCTCTGCACATAAAATCTTAACTTTAATAAATTATTTTCTCGGATTGATTGTTAGAAACTATGTACTCATTTATGGTGTACACAACATCTTTTTTATTATATGTTTCTATCTATATAAATAAAACAAATTAATAAAACAAGATATAACTTGGTATATAACATTCAATCATATGAGATCTGACTCTTGTTGATTGTACATTTTTTAATGGCCAAAATATGAATTATCCCCCAAGGTTTTCACCAAATTTTAAAGTGCCCCCACATAAGGTTTGTCCTAGAAACCCGTCGATGTTGCCAATTTTTAGCCCCCGGCCGTGATGACCGTTAAAAAGTAACGAAAATCCATCACGTGCCTTGCACGTGGGGGGGCAATTGGGTCTTTTTTTACACTTTGACCCCCTTTATTTAGTGTTGTTCTTTTGACACTTTGACCCCCTTTTAGTTATTATTCTATATATATAACGAAAAGACCCAATTGCCCCCCTCACGTGCAAGGCACGTGATGGATTTCCGTTACTTTTTTAACGGTCATCATGGCCAGAGGGCTAACTAGGAAAATTGGCAACATCAGACGGGTTTCTGGGGCAAACCTTATGTGGGGGGCACTTTGAAATTTGATGAAAATCTTAGGGGATAATTCATATTTTGGCCTTTTTTAATCTTTAATAACGACAACAAAAAAAAGGACACAAAAATTTATGTTAATATAAAAATGATAAATTTTGCAAATTCCACCCGAGAGTGAACGTAAATCGAAATGATAACTAATCATCTTGTATATGCAACCATCTCAATAAGAATAAAACATGATATTTTAAAATTTTAATACTATTTTGAAAAAAATATGATAATTGAAACTTTAACAAAAAACAATTCATGTCTAGCTCTGTTACAATGTCTTCAAGATTATATAATGCTCTTCTCTCTTTCGAAAGAGTCCAATATACTATTTTGATATGTTTCATTTAAAGAATCTACTTTCAAAAAATTAATTATGCTTACAATTTTCATAATCTTTCATTTTTACCATCTACTCGTGTTGTAAACATCTTGGTTGTGCTAAAGTATTTTTTTAATTATGACCAATTCCAATGTCACTTCTATATCCCTTAATAATTAAACTTTTTAAACGTGAACTCTTTGGGTGGAATGGAGGGAGTATGTAATTATATAATAACAAAGATAAGGAGTGCGAATGATGATGATTTGTTAATAATAGTAGGGTTATTTAATATCTATAATAATGTTTTAGAAAAACTATAAATAGTGGTTATTTATTTATGTCAATTGTATTTATAAATTTCCATGTTTTCAGTAAACTTGATTATGCTACAAAATTAAAATTAGACCTTAAAAACCAAAATTTAAACAAAACTCAAATATCCAAGTTATTTTGCATGGGTAGTGTAGGAAATAATAATTCTTTTGAATAATGACATAGCCTTTCTATTGATTGAAGTACATATTTATAGGGTTACAAGTTAACATAATAAAATAAGAACTAGGAGAAGAGTTACAATACAATAGTAACTAGGAGACCTAACTAATAGGGAGAATATACCAAATATAATCACATTTGAATATAAATATATGGAGGAAATAATATTCTCTTATATGCCCCCGCAAGTTGGATCCCCGGGAGGAGAGGCCAATCTTGAGTAGGATATGTTGAAAGCGAGCGCGAGGAAGCGGCTTGGTAAGGGCATCAGCGAGCTGGTCTACTGAGGAGACGTGATATACCCGTAAGATACTGTCTTGAACTTGTTGACGGATAAAATGATAGTCGAGAGTAACATGTGTTCATGCGGGAATAAAACATCGGGTTGAAGCAGAGATTCGTAGCACCAACATTATCACAATTGATGACTGGTAGGCGCGAGGAGGTGATGCCGAGTTCACCGAGAAGAGAGGTGACCCAGCGGACCTCGACAGTTGTTGATGCAACAGCTCGATACTCGGCTTCAGTCGAGGATCGAGCAACTTTACGCTACTTTTCGAGCTCCAGGAGATGGGGTTTTGACCAAGATACACTATGTAAGCACTCATGGAGGTAAAATTATCTTTGTTACCTGCTAGTCAGTATCAATAAACGCATGAAGGTCGAGAGGCGACTGGCGATGAAGAAAGATGTCATGATCAATGGTACCACTGAGATAGCGAAGCAGACGCTTGGTAGCGAGCCAGTGATCCGAGGTGGGCCTATGCATAAATTGAGAGAGCTTGTTGACGACATATGCAATGTCCGGGTGGGTGAGAGAGCGATACTGAAGACTCCCGACCACCGCTCGGAACTCGATGGGTGGGTCGAGTCGTGCCCGATCAAGTGTGAAAACCGGTGAGGGTGCGAGGGGTATGGCCACCGGGTGAGCATCGACATACCAGGGAGTAAGGAGGTCGGCTATGTATCCTCGTTGGGAGAGGAGAAGCCCTGTAGACTGAGGAACCACTTCCATGCCGAGAAGTAATAATGGTCGCCGAGGTCTTTGAGCGAGAACCAAGCAGGGAAAATAGTGATGAAGTCCTGCATTGCCTTGGTATTGTTATTAGTGATGATGATGTCATTAACATAGACGAGCAATAGAAAGATAATGCCAGCCTTGTTGAAGATGAATAAGGAGGTATCAACCACTGAGTTCGTGAAACGAGCAGCGAGGAGGAAGTGGCGAAGTTCATTTACCATGCTTGGGGTGCCTTGAGACCATAGATAGCCTTTTATACTCGACATACATGATGCGGATGATCGTTGTCGACGAAGCCCAAGTTGAGTCATGAAGACTTCCTGAGAGTTGTAAGAAGGCATTGTTGACATCAAGGCGACGAAGATCCCATCCCCGACGATCGTAAGGGATAGGATGAGGTGAATAGTGGTAGGTTTGACCACCTGGATAAAGGTCTCATGGTAGTCAACTACGGTCGTTGATGGAATCCTTTGGACCAAGTGAGCTTTATACTGTCAATTTTGCCATGAGCGATTGTTTAATTCAAAAAATCTATTTGCAGCCAACAATATTAGGGACCCCTTGTGGGAGATACCAGTTTCCAAGTACCATTTTTGAGGAGGGCATCATATTCCTCAGACATGACATGTCGCCACTTGTTGTCTTTGAGGGCCTGAGTTACACATGTTGGTTCAAGGTCGATGTTTAGTTAGGCTGAGAGGAAGAATTTGTTTATGGGTTTGTGGATGTTGTTTCGGGAGCGGGTAATAATAGGTGAGGTGCGAGCAGCGGCCTGAAGTATAAGCTAATGAGGAAGGTCGGTGTTAGGTGGGGTGACTGCGAGACTCGCCAAGGTCAGGGTTAGCTGAGGTGAGGTCGTGGGAGGAGCATCAGTTAGGTCACTGCGAGGACTATCTGTAGATGGTGTGTATGAAGTTGAGAGGATATCATGAGGTGGTAACCAAGTAGTGCTGGTTAACTCATCGTCAAGGAAGACCCACTCGACCTAAGTCATAGGAAACTCGGACTCAACAAACCGAACATTGTGGGAAATGAAGAACTTTGCGTTAGTCGTCATAATAGATATATGCACTCGGGTGAGGAGTACCCAAGGAAGACACTAGGAGTCGAGCGAGGATCGAGCTTGTGTATGGTGTATGGTCGCAATGGGATAATAGAGACATCCAAATGCTCGGAGTTTTAAGTAGTCAGCGTGACCAAGAGTTTGTGGTAGGAGAAACATCCGGAGTGTGGGAGTGGGAAGAAGTCGATTTATGAGATAGGTAGCTGTGAGGAAGGCATATGACCGAAGTGAGGGAAGAGAGGCTTTGGATAGTAGAGATATACTGTTTTGACAATGTGTCGATGTTGGCGTTCGAGAAGCCATTGTGCTCGGGTGTATGGGGGGTAGGGCGAGGTGAGGTGCGAGATGCCATTAGTGGCGAGGTATGTGGCTAGGCCAGTGAATTTGGTGAGACCAATATATTCGTCACCATTGTCCAAGTAAAGGATGACTATCTTGTGTTTGAAATGGTTTTCGACCAGGGCTTGGAAGCGAGGAAAGATGGATGCAACATCAAATTTCCTTTTGAGAGGGTAGAGCCAGATATAATGTGTGTAGTGATTGACGAAGATCACATATTATTTGAAGCCATCAAATGAGTGAATAAGCGAGGTCCATTCACCAGAATAAATAATTTGAAGGGGGTGGGTGGACATAATAGTGGATAAAGTAAAAGAAAGTTTGTGACTTTTATTGCTTAAACACACATTACAAAAAGATGACTTAGCTCGAGAATGCTCGAGAGAAAAACTAGACTCTATATGACTTTAGATTTGAGCAGAGGGGTGACCAAGTCGATGATGCCAGTCAGGAGCAAACACTCTTGAACTCGTAAAGGTAGTAAGGTGACACGTTGGGATCGAGCTCAGCCATTCATACATACCATACTTAGATTGTCCTTCTAGTAGCGAGGTTCCTGTCTGTAGATCCTTCACACGAAAAGAGGTGGGTAAGAATTCAATAGATGCATTATTAGATATGTAGAATTGAGAGATAGAAATGAGGTTTCTTTGTATGGTAGGTACAAACAGAACATTATGTAATTAAAAGGTGTGAGAGGGTGTGTGGAGAGAGGTAGAACCAGTATTAACAATGTGTAACCCAGTGTCATCACCAATAACCATGTCGTCACGTCCTGAGTACGGAGTGTGGAGGAAGAGATTCTTGAGGTCAGTAGTAACATGGTGGGAAGCACCACTGTCAAGGAGCCAGCTCGAGTTGTGTTGCCTGAGGTTGTGTCTATATTGGCTCGCGGTTGCCATTTGTTGCTCGTAGGTGAGGAGTGAGGAGAGTTGGATGATGAGGCCGGAACAAGCTAAAAGTTGGGGCATTGAGCGATCGTGTGACCTAGTTGTCAGCAGCCTTGACATTTGCCGAGGTAAGGTCGCTATTGACGAGGACCAGTGTTGCCCAACTGTGGATGCCCAAGGGGCTGGGTGTGCTGTTGGTGGCGAGGATACTGAGATTGAGGAGATCCATGTTGTCTGGTCATCACAGTATTAACCGTGGTAGGGTGGGGAGTGGAGGCGAGGTGGGATTACTTCAGCACCAGCTCACGGTTGATGAGCTTTTCATGAAGTTCATCAAATGGGATAGGAGTGTCCCGTCCTTCAACTGCATCAGCGACATGTCGATAGTCATCATCCAGGTCGCCAAGCACTGTTTCTAAGAGGTCCTCATGGTCGAGGGGTTTACCGAGGGCAGCGAGCTCATCGAATTTTCTTTTAATGCACTGCATATACTCGGAGATCGACTGGGAGCCTTTTGTAGCTCGCTTGAGCTGGTCCTTGATTTGTTTGATACACCCGCGGGTAGGGCGAGCATATGTGTTGACCAGTATGACCCAAGCCTCCCGAGCTGTAGTCGCTTGCTGAATAAGAGGAACTAGGCTTGTGGAGAGGAAGCCGACAAGGGCGCTAAACAGATGTTTATCTTGTCGGATCACTACTAGAAACACGCTAATTACTGTCGGAGAAATTTCTGTCGGAATAGTCCGACAGTAATTACTGTCGGATTTTTAATATTACGTTCTGACTTAATTTAAATGCTTGTCGGACAATATCCGACGTATTTTTCCGACACGAATAGAGGTATATTCTACGAATATGCCTTTTATCCAACGATATTCGTCTGGAGTATTCAGACGTAATTCCTACGATATTCAGGGATATTCTTAGAATATTCCATTTTGAGCGCCAGAAAATGTGTGTCAAAATTACTGTCGGAAAATCCGTCAGTAAATACTCCGACAGTAAATTACTGTCGGATAGCTCCGACAGAAAGTCCGACAGGAATGTAAATTAAAAGCCCTAAATCGAAGTCGCCCCTCCTTTCTCGAGATCTATCTCTCCCTCTCTCTCTCTCTCTCTCTCTCTCTCTCTCTCTCTCTCGTCTCTCCCCGCAGCCTCCGTCGCGCCACCTCCACCGGTTCACCACCGCGGCGGCCGCCACCCTCTCGCTCTCCTGCGCCACCGCCACCGTCACCCTCTCTCTCTCTCTCCCTAGGTATATACTTGTATAAATTTCTAATTTTTGTATTTAATTTTTAAATTTTGTTTGTTGTTTCTTATTTGTTGTTTCTATTTTTATGTTTTTTTTTTTTTGAGTCCGCCACGCCACCACCGCCGCGCCACCGTCCCTTCCGTTCGGTCTCTCTCTCCTGCGCCACCACTGTTCGTATATATATATATATATTTTTTGTTTCTATAGACAGATATTATTCTTTGTTTTTTGTCTATTTTGAAGATCTTGTTCTTCCCGGAGAGAGAGAGCTTTATCTCCATAATAACCTCAATGTGCGAAATTACTACACATTGTAAATTTTTCTTCTCATAAAGAGGGTTAAATATCCTTAAATTATTAAAATACTTTAGTTATTGAAAATATCACGGATTGATAATAAAGAACCTTTTTCAAAACTAAAGGGGACTTGTAGCTTAGCCAGGGCTACATTTATGAGGTTGAAAGAAATAAGGATGCATGATAGTTTTTAAAATAATTGGGAAGTTGAAATGGATGATTGATAAGATTGAATGGATGTAGGAAGGAGCCCACGTGTAATGAATTATTAAGTTTTTGATATAGTTGATATCTTCTTAGATTTAGAGAATCATAGAATCGCTAATAATGGTGTATAGTATAAGTTGTGCAACAATTGAAGGATAGAGGAGATTTAAAATTATAGTAATTATATTTTAGAAAGGCTAGGGGCTTATGAATGTCTTCTTGGTGTTTTGGAAGATTGTTGTTCTTGACTCTATTTACTATGGCGGGCAATCTTGAATGATATCCGGTCAAGTTCTTTTTAAGTCTTTGCTTTGCTTTTATTAGTGTGAAGTTAAGATGACGTATTTGGCTCTTAAACCTCCAAAAAGAATGAAGAAGGAAAGACTATGGGCACGGGTGATTTAGAGAAATTAGGAGCATCATAGTTCAAAAGTTAGTATTATGATGTTTGAACACTCGACCTCTCCCTTATAAGAGGAGGAGTCAATGAAGCTAGAGCTTGTTGGTTGTTGCGGCGATTCTTATTAGCGAGGCTAAGTCTCATTCTTTGCCCATTATGTGTGTCTTTATGGTGTCTCAAATGTTCTTTCTCCCTTTAACCTACCCCAAGTAGTTGGGATGAGGTTCATGAGTTGCATCGCAATAAGGTGTCTGCTACTTAGCGTATTTATCAATTCAAAGGGTACCTACGACGGTAGGGGCAAGATTTATGGAATTAATTGGCGGTTAAGAAGAATAAATAGCTGAACAATGATGATAGTGAGACTATGACTGTTAGGAGACGGGTTATAGAAATCACGACACGCCCTATGGCGGCAAGTGGGTCAAGTTGGGCATGTTTTTTGCCATCCGCATGTGCTCACAACTTATTACAGCTGTCATAGAAATAATTAGTTTTTTGGCCTTGATGAAAAATACTCCCTCTGGCCCAAAAAATAGGCCCACTTTGATTTATTTTTTTGGTCAATTTGATTAAACTTTGATTATTAGGTTTATAAAAATTTACTTACCCTAACGAATTTAAAAATTGTGAATGATAGTATTCTTAATGTTGTATCCATGATTGAAATTTCATTACCTAAGACATAATACATGTAAGCTAAATAATGATTTGATGTTGTCCTAGGTTGACATAATACATGTAAGCTAAATAGTGATTTAATACATGTAAGCTAAATAGTGATTTGATATTATAATCAAGTTTCTCGTAACTATTAACCTATAAGGTCCAAGTTCAATGTATCCTCTAAAACAATAATGACGGCGAGATGGTTACTTGCTATTGAGAGTATGAATATGTCTCTATTGTATGTAATATGTAATATGTTGATATCAAGTAATATGTCTCTATTGTATGAATATGTAATATGTAATATGTTGATATTACTTGAGTATGAATATGTCTCTATTGTATGAATATGTAATATGTTGATATTACTTGAGTATGAATATGTCTCTATTGTATGTAATATGTCTCTATTGTATGAATATGTAATATGTAATATGTTGATATTACTTGAGTATGAATATGTCTCTATTGTATGAATATGTAATATGTTGATATTACTTGAGTATGAATATGTCTCTATTGTATGTAATATGTCTCTATTGTATGCAACATATTACTTGCTAGGTGAGACACCCCGAGTACAAGGCATGAATATCAAGTAATATGTAATATCAACATATTACAAGTAATATGTTGATATTACATATTCTCCATTGAGAGTATTATGTTGATATTCATGCATTAGTTGAACCACTTAATGTGTTTCACTTCCCTTTAGAGATTTAATGTCTCTATTGTATGCTGTAGAGGATGGCACGAACTAGGAAGACTGCCGGGATGTCGGTTATGCATCCGATCTTATTTCAACTCGACACGCATTACGAGCGAGAGAACTTGAGGACCAACTGAATGTGGCCCTAGGTGAGACACCCGAGTGGAGCAAGTGACCCCACCGAACCCTCTGCACCGACCCAAGACTCCAATAGGGAATGTAATCATTGAGAGTGTGTTACACTCATGTATCGACTAGCATGTGTAGTATGTGGTATTGGTATCCAATGATACCGATCCGTTCCGTTGAATGTATTTAGAGTTCGAAACTCTTATTATTATTTATGTTGACCTTGTGACTTATTGACGTGAATAGTGCATCACGAGCATGTTAACTTGCGATTCCGTTAGCTTTTTATATTGTCGGCTGATGATGGGATGTAAGCTAAGAAATCAACTTTGACTTAAATCAATTAAACATATATTTCATCGATGATCATTCATTAATAAATTATAATATCTGGACACCAGTCGCACTTCGGTGGTTCTTAGAGTTATCAAACTTTAAGAATGGACGGGTAGAACAAAAGGATATTATTTTTCATTAATGAATTTCGCTTGTTTCTTTACCCTATAAAGTTTCGAAATTTCCCTTAATCACAACCTTAAATTCTAAACCCCAACCTAAACCCTAAATTGGACCCTTAAACAACCTAAACCATATCTAAACCGTATCCAGTTAAAATTAATCAAATATATTTATCTTAAAAAAAATCAAGTTTTTAGAAAATTAGGATGTAAGCTATATAAGAAATCAACTTTGACTTAAATCAATTAAACATATATTTTGTGATAATTCATTAATAAATTATAATATCTGGACACCAGTCGCACTTCGGTGGTTCTTAGAGTTATCAAACTTTAAGAATGGACGGGTAGAACAAAAGGATATTATTTTTCATTAATGAATTTCGCTTGTTTCTTTACCCTATAAACACTAAACCCTATCTAAACCCCCTAAACCCGATCTAAACCCTAAATTCTAAATCATATCTAAACCCTAAACACTCAACTCTATCTAAACCCCGAAACTCTATATAAACCCTAAACCATGCCTAAACCCTAAATATTATCTAAATCAGTATCTATCATTATATTCTCGTCATTCCCAGATCTAAAGCTGATCATCCCAAATTTCCCACATCAATGTAGGTTTATTGGATTCAAGATGGGAGATCCTTCAATTGAAGTATCTCTTTCATTCGCCGTGGAGCAATTACTTGATAAAATTTGTGTACGTCGTCGTTAATTATCTGCCGAATTAAGCTTATTTAAGAAGAGGAATTCTTGAAAGCATCCAAGGACAACGGAGATGCTATTCTTTATGTCGTTGATAGCTGTCCGTCCTTTCATAGATCCCTACAAATATTGCTCGTGAAGAAGAGTTCTCGGCACTTGGGACTGACCTCAAAAGGGTTGAAAACTATTCTTATGGTGGAGATGCTACTAAGTTTTGTTAAAGCTTAGTCTTAACTCCAGTGTAAGGATACTTTGCAATCCTTGTGAGCTCACTCCCGAAGTGCTGAGAACTCTTTTTCACCAGCAATATTTTTAGGCTTCAATGAACGATGGAGAGCTGTCAACGACATAGGGAATTACAAAACTCCTTTGTCCTTGGATGCTTTCAAGAATTCCTCTTCTTAAATAATCTTAATTCGGTGGCGAGATAATTAACGACGACGCACACAAATTTTATCTAGTAATTGCTCCACGGCGAATGAAAGAGGTACTTCAATTGAATGATCTCCCATCTTGAATTCAATAAACCTACATTGATGTGGGAAATTTGGGACGATCGCTTTAGATCCGGGTTTGACGAGTATGATGATAGATACCGATTTAGATAATATTTAGGGTTTAGTACTGATGTAACAGCGTGATGTCGACCGATGAATTGTGATTACCGTAATAAGTGTATTTCTCTCATACTAATCATTTGTTGCTTAATAGGAGTTATGTCGTGACGATCGCGATTGGATGTATAATCGGAGGTTGCCGAATCGTAGTGGTATTACAGATGAGTTCATTAGAGGTTTGAAGAGTTTTATCGAATTTGCTCTAGCGAACCCCAAATACATGAGTGGTAACAACATAAGGTGTCCATGTGATGGCTGCAAAAATCGAAAGTACTTCCCTTCGATGATTGTTGAGAAGCACCTTCTCGGACGGGTTTCAAGTTGGGTACAAGCGGTGGGTAGCTCACGGTGAGCAAATCGAGTAGTGTCTAGGCCGAAAGTAACCGGCAGAGGATTCTGTACGTGAACTGAACCGGTAAATACGAGTGTGAACGATGAACCATTTCGTGGTATGGAAGATATGGTTAGGGATGTTCTTTGGTCCTCATTTTGACCGGTCGGAGAACGCACGTCAAGAGGAGCCAAATCCCAGCTAGTAAGTTCATTGAAGCTATGGAGTGCAGCGGAGAAGTTGTATCCGGCTCGAGCGGACCGTTTTGGAGACGTGGTGAGTTCCTAAACATCAAGTCGGTTGCAATATTAGTCAATCGGTTTCAATCGTCTTATGAAAGCACCGAAAAAGCTTTGCGAAAGGGAATAAGATGCCGAGAGAACTTCTATCGAGACAAAGAAGATGGTTGGGCATATTGGGTTGAAATATGAGAAGATTGATGCGTGCAAGAATGATTGCATGCTTTTCTACAAGGAAGATTCAAACTTGAAAGAATGTTCCGTGTGTGGCCATGATCGATATAAGCCGAAACGGAGGGCGGTCGAAACGCAAGAAGAATGAACCTTATAAGCGGTTGCGTTACTTGCCGTTGACTCGAGATTGCAACGCCTACGCGTCTAAAGCTAATTCGAAGCTATGCGTTGGCACAAAGAAAGCCCGCACGAGGATGGCGTGTTGACTCATCCGTCGACGGCTTGGCTTGAAACAATTTGATGCAACCCATCCCGACTTTGCCGAAGCTAGAAATATCGGGTTGTGCATATGCGCGGATGGTTTTACTCCTTTCGGGCTGGGGCGAAGTCCTACTCTTGTTGGCCGGTTATAGCTACCGTGTACAATCTTCCACCGTGGTTGTGTATGAGTGATCCTTATATGTTCTTGTCCTTTGTTCATACCGGACCGACTAGCCCTGGCAAGAACATTGATGTTTATCTCCGCCCTTTGATTGACGAGTTGAAAATGCTGGGAAGACGGAGTGGAAACATGGGATGCATTCAAAAAGAAAATTTTAAAATGAAAGCCGCGTTGATGTGGACGGTGAATGACTTCCGCCTACGGGATGTTATCGGGTTGGAGCACACATGGGAAGCTTGCATGTCCTATCGTATGGATGACACTAAGTCGTTCACACTCGAGCACTCTCGTAAACCTTGTTGGTTTGATTGTCATCGTCAATTTCTACCGGATGACCACCCTTTTAGATCACGAAGCGCAATTCACCAAGAATAGGGTTGAGCGTGATGAGGCGCCTAGGCGTTTGAGCGGTGAAGATGTTTATGAAAAGGTGTCTAAACTACGAGAAGACCAGGTGGGGAAGATGTATGCAAAGGATAGGCTGCGAGATTTTGGTGTAAAGCATAATTGGACCAAAAGAGTATATTCAGGAGTTGCCTTATTGGAAAGATAATTTGATACGCCATAATCTTGACGTCATGCACATTGAGAAGAATGTGTTTGACAATATTTTTAACACCATTATGGATTGGAGGGCAACTACCAAGGACACACCCAAAGCCCGAATGGACATGAAAGACATATGTAAGCGGCACCTTGGAGCTAAAAGAGGTCAATGGTAAAACAGTGAAACACGTCGCTCCATACGTGCTAACCAAGGAACAAAGACTTCTAGTGTTGAAGTGGTTGAAGGGATTGAGGCTTCCGGACGGTTACGCTTCTAACATCGGAAATTGTGTAAATGTAGACGAAGGAAAGGTTCATGGTTTGAAGAGTCATGATTGTCACGTGTTCTTGAACAGGTTACTTCCTATTGCGCTTAGAGACTTGTTGCCCGACAATATATGGATTGCGTTAACAGTGAGTGAGTCATTCGAGCGTTATCATCCGGCTCTGCGGGTTGATGACATGAGAAGACTCGAAGCGAGCATTGTCGTGACGATTTGCAAACTTGAGAAGATCTTTCCTCCGTCTTTTTTGATTCTATGGAGCATTTACGGTCCACTTGGCATATGAAGCTAGGGTTGGGGGTCGAGTTCAATACGGATGGATGTATCCATTTGAGAGGTAATAACTCGTCTCATAATAATCGTTTTCATGATCTATAACATACTTAAAAGTCGGTTATAGATTGAGTAACATTTTTAATCTGTCATGCATCGCAATTAGGTATCTCGGTCATTTGAAAAGGAAGATGAGAAACGGGGCAAAGGTTGAGGCCTCAATATGCGAGGCTATTATTATAGAGGAAATTGTTGCCTTTGCCGCGCAATATTTTCATCCCGATATTGAATCGAGATTGACTCGGGTTAGGCGCAATTACGATGGTGGAGAGCCCGATGTCAATGAGGACATCTCGTATTTAATGCTCGGGTCGGCCACTCGGTAAACCGGTTAAGACTCGAATGCTAAGCAATAAGGAGTATGAAGTGCGAGACTCTATATACTCCTTAATTGTCACGAGGTTGAGGAATATCTCAAGTAAGTTAATTATCAATTTCATTTAATTTTAGATAGTCGTCCGATTCAAATTAAAGTTGCAAGATGCACAAATAACTCGTATAAACTCTAAACCTAATGCGGTATGTTCGAAGATCAAGCCGGAGATGATATATCGGCGAATTGCGAGATATCGGGACGAGAAAGAGTTTCCGTCGTGGTTACGCAAATATGTAAATATCATTTCTGGCTCGATTTATATGTAGACCTCTTATTAATGGCTCAGTCATTAAAAAATGTCTATTATGAAATACTTTTCGGTTTTGGAGCATCCTAATGACCCAGTCGCGAGATTATCTCACATATCGCAAATCCGTTGATGAGAGTTACTTTATACAACGGATATTATGTGAATGGCTATGTCTTCCATACAAAGGAATACGGGGAGGGAAAACAAACGGATAACGGCGGTGTCAATCTTAAAGGCAACCTTGACTATTATGGTGTCCTTAAAGAAGTCATCGAGTTACGATATCTCGGGAGGAAAAATATAGTCCTATTCAATTGTGATCGCGAGACGGCTGTACGAGGTATAAAAAGCACGACTCGTTTGACCTAATCGATGTGAAGCACACGTCTAGACATGCGGGTGATGATGTGTTTATCTTAGCATCACAAGCACAACAAGTCTACATGACACCATACCCTTATCGGCGATGAGAGGGGATGGTGGGCATTTGGAAGACCAAGGCCGAAGCACTATTGATATAGCATATCGGTCGACGACATAACTACTGAATCGTCATTAGAAGGATGTTATCAAGAGGATGAAATGCCCGTACCTCCCGTTGTATCTTCGATAGTCATCCAATGGATGAAATGCCCGTGCCTCCCTTGGGCCTGGAGATAGTATTGCCGTTGATTTGCCACCTCCTTCCCGTCGAAGACGAAATCCCGATTATTGAAGGTGATGCGAGAAGAAGACGACGAGGTAAGAAGGTGAAGAGGATTGGATGTCGAGGATGAGGCGAAGAAGAACTTGAGTTTTGTAGTAGCGACTCAAACGCGAGGGGAGAATCGAGAATGAAGAAAATGCAAACAACGAGAATGAAGACTACGAGTAGTCTTGCAATATGTACCGTTTAGGCTCTTTTATTTTTGTTAGAAAGTAAATGTCATGTGTAGAACGCTATTTGTATGTTACTTGTTATCATGAAGATGAGAGATTTTAATTTATGTTATGTATTTTAACTTAATTGTCATCTAAACTTAGCGTTAATTGTCAACATTAATATACTAATTTATATATAGACATGTCGGGACGAGCGGTAGAGGTAGGAGTCGGACACCTAAGGTCCGACTTCTACCTACTTGCATTACGGGTACACGACTACTGTACTGCGGGAGGAGCGATCGACGACTTGGATCGGCCCGAGGATGCACCCGACTCTCCCCACGAGCCGATGAGCGGGTGGGTCCTCATCGACTCCGGATCATGGACACGCGAGAAGATGGTAGGATTATCGTTACCATCTCCGGCCTTAAGCGATAAGTAATAATATTTCGGTTTAAAATTTTAATGCTTGTACGACATTGGTTACATGTTAATTGCATATTTGTATAATATATTTGTTTAATATATATTTGTCGGGTTTGCGGGCGGGTATCCCGATCCGACCCGCTTCCTTGGGCGTATTCGACGAGATGAGGCACGAGGAGTGCGCCACATTACTCTAGCGTGCCTACGGCGAGACCGGTGGTGGGATGATTTTAGGGTAAGGATTCTAAGGATATATAAAATATGTTAATGTTTAATAATTTAATAATTTCTATCAAAGTTTATAATTAATATGTTTAAATTGGTTAAACTTGCGGCTTCATTATTGTTGGCTGCGCACTCGACGCCGAGGCGCACGGGCGTTTAGGTTGATGTGCGAAGAAGTTCCGCGGCCGGATTTACGGCATGAAGCGTGGGCGAGAGGAGGGTGAGGGCTCCAAATTTCATCGATGATGTCGGCGCCGGTAAGTACATTATAATAATATACTTGATTTAATTTCATTCCTTAAATAGATGAGAGATTTTGTATATATTGTATCTCTATAACAATTTTAACATTTTCACGGGTATACAGGGTTGGGATTCCGATGACGCTAGAGCTGCCCGATCGCAACGGGCGAGAATAGGTGAGCGGCACGGGGAGGGTGAAGCACACCTCGGGGTCGATCAACACCTCAGAGCACCACTTGCGCATGGTAAGGACTTTAATGTGTTGTATTGTAATTAATTAATACATGCTTTAATTGTTTTAGCGGTGCTTTAAATTGTTTTGTTGGGTAGCCATGTGGATGCTATGAAATCCATGGTGAAAGCGAGCGATCGGTGCAAATATGTTGTTTTATAAGGGGTTTGAGTGTAAATGTAGAGTTTTAGAAGGGTTTGAGTGAAATTAGGCCTTTATGAATTCATCAAAACATACATATTATATGTTATTGTTTTACTTATGCTTTAAATTGATTTGTTGGGTAGCCATGTGGATGCTATGAAATCCATGGTGAAAACACGGTAACAATTAGGTTGTTTTAGAAGGGGATTGGGTGTAAATGTACTTGTTTTAGAAGGGTTTGAGTGTCAATAGGCTGTTTTAGAAGGGTTTGAATGTCAATAGGTTGTTTTAGAAGGGTTTGAGTGTAAATAGGCCTTTATGAATTCCTCAAAACATACATATTATATGTTATTGTTTTACTTATGATTTAAATTGATTTGTTGGGTAGCCATGTGGATGCTATGAAATCCATGGTGAAAGCGAACACCGGTAACAATTAGGTTGTTTTAGAAGGGGATTGGGTGTAAATGTCTTGTTTTAGAAGGGTTTGAGTGTCAATAGGTGTTTTAGAAGGGTTTGAATGTCAATAGGTTTGTTTTAGAAGGGTTTGAGTGTAAATAGGCCTTTATGAATTCCTCAAAACATACATATTATATGTTATTGTTTTACTTATGATTTAAATTGATTTGTTGGGTAGCCATGTGGATGCTATGAAATCCATGGTGGCAGAACGGTAACAATTAGGTTGTTTTAGAAGGGTTTGAGTGTAAATAGGTTGTTTTAGAAGGGTTTGAGTGTAAATAGGCCTTTATGAATTCCTCAAAACATACATATTATATGTTATTGTTTTACTTATGATTTAAATTGATTTGTTGGGTAGCCATGTGGATGCTATGAAATCCATGGTGAAAGAGACAAGGTAACAATTAGGTTGTTTTAGAAGGGATTGGGTGTAAATGTCTTGTTTTAGAAGGGTTTGAGTGTCAATAGGTTTTTAGAAGGGTTTGAATGTCAATAAATTGTTTTAGAAGGGTTTGAGTGTAAATAGGCCTTTATGAATTCCTCAAAACATACGTATTATATGTTATTGTTTTACTTATGATTTAAATTGATTTGTTGGGTAGCCATGTGGATGCTATGAAATCCATGGTGAAGGAACCTTGGTAACAATTAGGTTGTTTTAGAAGGGTTTGAGTGTAAATAGGTTGTTTTAGAAGGGTTTGAGTGTACAAAAGCCTTTATGAAAGGGTTTTTCGGTTTAAATAGGTTGCTTTAGAAGGGTTTGAGTGCAAATAGGTTGTTTCGAAGGTTCGAGTGTAAATAAGTTGTTTTAGAAGGGGTTTGAGGGTCAATAGACTATTTTATAACGATTTGAGTCTTAATAGGTTGTTATGAGAATGAATTGAGTTCAAATAAATGTCTTAGTAGGGTTTGAGTGTATATATAGAATTTGTTTTTATTGTTTTCTTATAAGTTGATCGTGTTATAGCTTAATATGTGTTCTTTGCTAATTTTAATTCATTATATTTGTAGAATCAATACTACGGTACCGAGGTAGATGACCGATTATTTGTTGCGACCCACACCACTCCTGCTCCTCTGGGTCGGTCGCCGATTGTCTTTGTCGATGAGACGAGAGAGCATTTGTAAGTATTACTTAAAATATTTTAATTCTATTTTGTTTATTAGTTAATGGTAAATGTTAATATTAATGTTTTTATGTTTTTGTGACACGAGAGGCCTATAAGGACTCTATGTCCACGCAGTCGCCGAGGGCTTGTCCGGACGACCCCGAGGTGCGCCCTTTGTCGGCGACATTTGGCACTCGGTCACTGCGGAGTCAAGGAAGAAGAGGGAGATCGCGTCTACGACTTTGGTGACCACGGCGCCGCTAGCGTTTAGACGAGGCGGATCGACTTCTTCCTCGGCGACCGTCCTGCGGTCCTTCTTCTCGATCGGCTGCGGCGTGCCACGATCGAAGGCGCAGACTCTGCGGCGAGTGCGACGCGGGCGAGGAGAATCGGGCGACGCGGCAGCGGATGGAGCAGCGGGAGGAGAGAGCCGGGCGACGCGACGGATGATGCGGCGACGAGCGGAGCGGCTAGAGCCGAATGCGGCGATGTTCATGGAGCGCGGCCTCGGCCTCGGCCTCGGCCTAGGTCTTCCATTGTCCGTAATCTATTTGAGCCCCCTCCCCCCACCATAGTAGACACATTATTTTAGCATTGTAAACTTTGTTGGATTGTGTATATATTAATTTTAATTTTTTTTATTAATTTGTTAATTATATTGATGCAATGTTGTATGTGTGTGATTGTGTATATATAATTTTTGTATAGATAATTGTTATATCGGTGAAAAAAAAAACGAATTTCAAAATTTTAAATTTTATTTTTTTATTTTGATTTGAAATTTGTCGGAACACTCAGACGGTAAATAAAGATCTGCTACGGCTACAGTTTTTCGGAGTTCAGTCAAACAATTAACGATAATCCGACGATAAACTAACCTAGCGCTAACGGTCGTTATTGCTTTCTTGTCGGATTTCTGTCCGATTCTTTGTCGGATGAAAATTACCGTCGAAGCTTTGTCGGAAGCGTCGGGCGTTCGACGAAAATATAATTGCGTCGGAAAATTTCCGACAGTAAACACGTGTTTTGTAGTAGTGGATCCATGGTAGGTAGGCTGGGTTTGGTGCTTGAGCAGTATTGATTATGATGGTGGCAGGCGGGTAGACTGAGGTGCCGTCTACAAATTAATTTGTAGAGATCATTGCCAATGAGCGTGGACTCAACCTGTAGTTTCTAGGCGAGGTACGTAGGTGGTGGGGGTGAGCTTGGTGATGTTGTGGTTGGATATGTTAATGAGTTGATAAGTTTTGATGGGGTCTGTGGGATCTTGGATGATGATTGTGTTGGAACTCATGGTTGCTGTTTGAGAGGAAGGAGAGGGGTGGTGGGCGGTGGTGTTAAGGTTTGCAGAAGTTTGGTGGTTTTAGGGTTTGTGGAATCAAAGCTTTGATACCATGTAGGAAATAATAGTTCTAATGAATAGTGGCATAGCCTTTCCATTGATTGGTGTACATATTTATAGGGTTACATACTTCGGTTACAAGTTAACCTAACACAATAAGAACTAGGAGAAGAGTTACAATACAATAATAACTAGGAAACTTAACTAATAGGGAGAATATATCAAATATAATCACACTTGAATACAAATATACGGATGATATATTATTCTCTTATAGGTAGTTTAGGGAGTAGAGACAATTGCTCTTGGCTAGACTACCTTGTCTACTTTGCCTTGATGTTGGTGAAGTCGTATGATCCTTCTCCACCTTCCTATATTTGTTGCAACTTTCATCACTCCCCATTTTCGCTATGATCTTTTTCTTGCAAACCATTTAAAACACTTTCATAATTATAATTCAACATCTCAATTTATATATCCTTACACAAGGAGGAGAGTAGCCACGAATTTCAAAAAAAAAAAATCATATCATATAATCCTTAATGAATTAATTAGTTGTTTCGACTGCCCAAGGAGTGTAGATTCATTTCTTGTTAATACCAATGCAGTAAATACATTCATATCCAAGGAGTGTAAATTCATTAATCGTTAATAACAATGCATTTTTTGTTTATTTTGGAAAGTTCAAATTGACAGGAAATTTCATTTTTTAGGCACTGTTTCTTATATATATATATATATATATATATATATATATATAGTAGTTTTATTGCAAGAAATTAGTTTTATGAAGTTGGAAACTTTAAAAGGTTGTATTAATTTTCTATTATCACATCAAAACATAAATCTGAATGGAAGGTCCTAATCTTGTTTTGGAGAAATACTTGTGTTGGGGATTTATCGACGGATATATACTCCCTTTCATTTCTAAAATAGTGTCCAGTTTGACCTACACACACAAATTAAAAAATAATTAATTATAGTATAAATATTAGGATAATGTTTGTCATTTAAATGTCATTATGATAGAATCTTTGCTAAACATCAAGATTCCACCAAGATAGATTCCAGCTAAGATTCAATCGTAAAACAACTCCTGCACATGTTGTTCAACCTTAGTTATGTAGTTACAAGTTTGTTTCAACTAGTAATTCTCCGGTGCAATGCTCAGAAGAATGTATATCAAAAAGAATTTAATTTTTTAGTGTATCCAATGTATAAAAATTAAGCAAATATTTAAAATGTAAATATAAAAAAGTGAAATTATTTATAGAATATTACAGTAATAAAAAAATTATTATAAATTTTGGAATTACTTCTATAAATACAACATTGGTCGTTGAACCTATATGATTATTATCACTATCACTATCACATATTAAAATTCGAATGCCCGTGATTAAAAATAGGCTATTTTAAAAGGAGCCTTACATTTGACAAAGATTATTTATTAAGCAAAGCATATAACAAATTTTAAAAAGGTAGGGAGGCATAACATATATTTAATATATGAGATAAATTTATTCTGATATATATAACACCTAGTTTCCACAAATACAAAAAATGTGGAGTTATTTTGTGGCAATTTGTAAAAGTGTTAAAAAGTGATTGAAACTCGTTGGAAAAAGAAAGAGTCTCGGTATAACAGTGCATGATGCACTAACAAGCCCGTAAACTAACCTGTAAAGGAGTTATTTTAGTTTAACCACAATTTGTTTGGAGAACTTTACTACCTTAACGGATCATACCCTGCTCGGGGGATTAGTCTTGGACTGGAAACACCTTTAGAAAACCAAAAAAAAAAAAAAAGGTGCATGGTGCGGAAAGATTTATAAGGGTCTTGTTAAACAGTTTAAAAAGGTGAAGTGGTTAAAAGGTTTAAGAAGCTAAACTAACCAAATTATTTATGTAACATGATTTGAGTGGTTGATGATGTTACATCATTGTAATAACTTTGTAAAATTGTATTATAATGATATCCAACATTTACTTTGGTGATATTTTTAGACTCTAATTGATTATAATATTGAAGAGATATGCTAACAAGTTGACAACATTTTTAATTGTATGAATCGATTTATTCCAAATCCAAATTTCTACAAACACAAAATATGTTGAGTTACTCTATGGGGAATTACTGGAAGTGTTGAGAGGATTTGAAAAAACTAAGGGGAAAAGAAAGAGTCACAATTTAAATATTATATTAATTTATAATATTGCAAAAGAACCAAAAAAGAAAAAAAAAAGATGCGATAGGAACTAATTAGATGATGAGACATAATTTTTCCGGGGGGCTTGCCCGGAGACATGCTCTTAACGGGAGCCGGAAATCTTACGCTCACAGGGGTCTCCCCGCTCCTGGCAGTGTGGTTCATGTGGTGTCACACTGGTAGCGGGTTTTTTGCACTCCCTCACACCCTGAAACTGGACTTGCCAAGTTTCGAACCTATGACCTCCAGGTTAAATACATAGGTTGTGGAGCATGAGTACCACTTGGCTAAGTGGTACTCATGCTCCACAATCTGTGTACTTCTCCTGGAGGTCACAGGTTCGAAACTGGGTTCGCAGTTCAGGGGCATGAGGCAAAAACCCACCGCCGAGGGTGGGGAGATCATGAGTTTAAACGGATGTACTCGACTTAGGCTCCGCGGCGCAAGTCCCGTCTCCGGCAAGTCCCCGGAAGGAAGGTCATCCCCTCAACAAAAGGGCGCCTTTTCGATGAGACATAATTGTTCCGGGAACCCGCTAGAGGTTCTGGACCGGCGATCAATCAAGCTCACAGGGGTCTCCCTTTTCTGATGAGACATAATTGTTCCGGGAACCCGCTAGAGGTTCTGGACCGGCGATCAATCAAGCTCACAGGGGTCTTCCCGCTCCTGGCAGTGTGGTTCATGTGGTGTCACACCGGCGGGTTTTGCACTTCCTCACACCACGGCGTACCCAGTTTCGAACCTGTGACCTCCAGGATAAATACACAGTTCATGGAGCATGAGTACCAAGTCAACATTCACTTTCTTCATCTCTGCGAGCAAAACACCATATTAGATCGACAACAAGAGGAATATTAAGATAAAGCACAGAAAAACAAAGCCAGACCAGAAGGATCCAGGGGCGCAACACAACTGACGCCGAGTTCTTTACAGGCTGGACAATCGCCAGGGAAAATCGTATCAGGATGGGGACCCCAGGTAGGGTGTGGCACCTCATCAATAATAGTTACCCGGGCAGGAACTCCCCCAACGGGCAAACGATGAACACCGGCCAGACGCAAGAGCTCGATATCACCAGTCAAAGACTTCCAGTCGAAAGCCTAAGCTTGAGTCTGGCCGTCGATATCTAAAGCGTTTTCTATCGCAGCATTCAGCTCGCGATCTCCCGGCGATGAAATATCAACACTCCCTCTCGGGGGCACCGCCTTATCAGCAGCAGGGGGGAAGGGCCACCCAAGTCGTGACTCCACGAGCAGAACTTTCTCATCCCACTTCTCGGTTTTGTTGGGGAAGTCACTAAAGAGACGAGGACACTTGGGCTTAGAGCGGGCAGAGATACGTTGTGTTCTTTTATCGGTGCTGAACACGAAATATCTCCTCAACACTGGCAAAGAGGGCTCGAAGCGAGAGCGGCACAAGACAACAAACGAGCTCGAAACTCGGCGGTGTTCAACATGAGATCGGAAGGGACAGCATGAGAAGCCATCAAGAACTCAACTATAAAGGGATCTAGGGGCAAGCGCCACCCCACGTGAAAGAACTCATAAAAGAAGACCACCCTATCTGGGTAGTCACGAAACTCCACATCGTCGGTCAGGATCGAGCATCTTAACGCGATACTCGTTCGTCCACCCCTAATGTAGAGAGCCGGTTTGAACATCCCGATCTTCATCAAAAGACCTCCACAAATCGTCGAGGTCCCCGAAGGGAAGGCGGCTTTGAGCGGACACCACGAGCTCGGGCCGAGCAAGTCTCGGCGAGCTCGAGCTCGGCGAATCGTCATCCGTGCTCGGGGCTCGACTGCTCGGGTAACCTGAACCTCGCTAGAGGAATCACTCACTGGAGAAGTTGGAGGGGTGGGCTCAGAGCTTGGCTCGCTCAAGCCTTGCTCGCGGTCATAATCAAAAACTTCCTCCGAATGGGTGGCCTCTGAATCAGATGCACCGCGAAGACTAACGGAGGATGACATCACTACAAAGGGAAAAAAGAAGGCTGGCTAAGTACGGTATTAGCAAAAAGGGGTAAAGAGGGGAAGAAACCCTAAATCCAAGATCTACCGTAATACATGGCTTAAACCCTCTCAGAGGGTTCGCAACACAAAATCCTCCTCATCTGAAGATCAACGCCCCCAAAACAACGTCCTTCCATCGCCGATTCATGGCTATTAACGAAACCCCCAAAAGGAAAACTCAAAGGCGAAACAGAGAAATTGAGAGAGGGACGCGAGCAAATACCTGGAGTTGCAGTGCAGAAAAAGGATGAACTCGCGAAAATATCAACTGGGGCAGCAAGAATTCTGGAAAGATGGAAGCTCCACGAAAAATCTTAGCAGCAGCGGCGGTAGAAGAGGAAAATAACCTGTAAAAATGGCAAAAGGGATCGCCCAAAGCTATTTAAGGTTTCTTTTTCCCTCCAAGGCTACTGGGCCACCAACGGACGCCTACAGGCCTAGGCCTGGGCCTACCCTCCGCATTTAATGCGCCTCGAAACCAAACAGGCACGGTTTCCCAAGCGGCAGCCTTTCGTCCTTTCGGTCACTTCATAGATGACGTCGCCCAACTAAACGCCTAAAACCATGATTGCTCCTCGCCACGAGCATAAATACTTCTTAGACAAGGAGCAGGGGGCCATTGATGATACCAAAAATATCTTGATGCCCGGATGCGCCGGTCAGGACATATTCGGGCAGGGACTTTAGCCCAGAAGGCAGTCCAGTAGCATAGTACCCCGCGAGCACCGCGCGAACACACGAGCATGATCCACACGAGCATAGCACCGCGCGAGCACGCCCAAGCAGGCCAGTAGCTGTCTCCAAGAATCACGGGCCGCGTCTACGCGCTCCCGGGATCACAGGCTAGAAATCAGGGATTAACTCCAATCATGCCCGGTAGTTACTCCTCCTTAATTGTGGGGATTGACCTCCCTCAAAATCAGCCCACAAATTACTCCATTTCACTATAAAAGCCAAGCCAGAACTTGGTCTAAGGTACGTTGACTATTCACAAGCTAAGACTCTGTCAAATTGATAAGCAAGTTCTTATTCTCACGCCGGAGTGCTTTAGCAGGGCAAGCCCCTGCATTCACCCTAGCGTGTTTTTCTGTCCATTTCAGGTTCTTAGCTCAAGCCCAGATATCCAAACTTCACCAATATCATCAGAGAGTTCCTGACCGTGCCATTTTGTGCATCATCATTAGATAAAAGAGATGTGATAGGAGTTGATTTGGTTCTTTGAGAGTGATTTGTTTGAATATTAATTCTTCTTCCTTGAGTCATTGCTTGAGAAGGAGCTTGTTGGGTTGGGGGCCGGGGAGGGGTGTGTGCTTGCAATTTGATAAAGTGTGTGTGAGGGCTTTGATTCATGCATTTGCACAGAGCATTCTCATGAAACATAAAAATTTACAAAAGTAAAATAATATTCATAATTTATATAGTGCTTGCACAAAAATTCATGCACCATCTAAATTATCGTATAAATTATCAATTGCTATTTAACGAAATTGGTTCAATCATTGTAATGTCCTTGAAATTGAACCTTCTACACATTAAATTTTTTTTCGTATTCCTTTTGCTGAACAACAACATGAAATACAAAAACAAAAGTAAGATAAAATTTTATTTGAATATAAAAGAGCTATAATATAGAAATTTCTTCAAGTATTGAAGAGATCAGATAATGTATTTCATGAAACATAAATATTTAAAAAAGTAAAAGGTTAAGCATATCCAATAGTGCTTCCAACAAAATACATACACCATCTAGCGGATCCTATAAATTGTCAATTGTTCAACCACGCAAATTGCGTAGTTAATCATTATTTTTGGTTGAATCATCTCTCATTCTTGAAATTAGAACCTTTTACAAAGTCAAAAATTTCTCATCATACATCCTTGTCTACACACATGAAACACAAAGAAAAAATGTACCATTAATCAAACATCACTTAAGAAAACTGAAAATAAACGTGAAATTGGAAAGCTAAAAGAATAAAACAAAATCAATATTCATTAAAAAAAAAAAGATGCATGAGATGAATGTGTGTGTGTGGGTATGTGAGATATATATATATATATATATATATATATACATATATATACACACACACACAAACACAAAAATACACACACACACAAACACAGAGAGAGAGAGAGAGAGAGAGAGAGAGAGAGAGAGAGAGAGAGAGAGAGAGAGAGAGAGCTTACACATACGAATACAAAGGACATAGACGGGGATATACGAACTTGAAATATAATGTATCAGAATTTATATATAGAAAGGTTAATAGTACGATTGACAAAATTTTAAATTTTTTGAGAGTGAATAAATAAAGTTGTTAGAAAGATAATCTCAAAAGATTTAAATTTCAAAAAAAAAAATTGTTCAAGAATAAGATATGATAATGTTGTTTGTTTGGAATAGATAATGATGATTTTAAAGTTATCATTATCTAAACTATGTTAAAATAGGATTTTTTTTTTCTTCTTTCAAAATGAGTTAAGAAATTGATAAAAGATTGTGCAAATATATTAATTTGAATCCTATTTAAACTATACTATATCCTAAATCTGGTTTTTTCATCAGCAATTTTAAGATTAGTTTTACGATTTTTATATGTAACTTTTTTTATTCATAAAATTAAATTCTATCATAAATCTGTTTTCAAGGCATGCCAACTAATTATTATATAAAGATGAATTTCTATATTTGACAACAGGTTTTTGTCGGGATCTTGCCTTATTTAGAGACTATTATGTTTATATATATATATATATATATATATATATATATATATATATAGATTCCGTTATTGTGTCCGGGGTTAGGTGTACTAGCTAATATAGATGGAGGGGGTAATGTGTATATAAGAGGTTAGAGTAGTAGCTTAAGTAGTTAGTCTTTAGCTGTTATTTTAAAAGTGTGATGTATGCCTATTTTGTTAAATCAATACAAAAAGAGAATTCTCTTTCAATCTTTCTTCCTTGTTCATGAATTCATATGTTCATCCCAATACTCTCAAAGTAATCATCGGTTTTATCATGATATCACTCCCACCAAGTTTAATAATCATTGGTTTCTTCGAATATTCCATCATTTAGCGACAGAAATTAGCGACGGAATCTATTCCATCACTAATTTGAAAGCCAGCTACTTTAGCTACGTAATCCGTAACTATTTTTATGATTCTGTCGCTAATTATTTCGTCACTAATACCCATCTAAAGTAGTGTCTTGATTACAGACTTTGGATTATTTAATTGCATGTAGAATTGTTTATTTGGATTATTTGATTATATATAGAATTGTTTAATTCCAAGTGAGTTTGCCTAGGTAGTACTTGTTTTATATGTTTATTGGTAAGATTTTTAGAAGAGGCTTTCTTACTCATTGTCAGCTAATTTGGTCCCACACCACCATGAATTCTTTATACAGTTTACTAATTTGGTCCCCCACTACCTTAGAAAAACTCTGTTGTTTATTAAATTGGTCCTAGTTAGCTATGTTTCTGCTTTAGCATGCATCAAGAATGGTGGCAATAAAGTGAAAATATAGTGGTAACTGATGGCGTGTGTATACTTTATGTTATGTGTTTACTGTTTCTTATTTTGTGTCCCCCATGAAATGGGAGGGAGAGATGTAAAATTTGATTTGCTATGGCAATGTGTTTTCTTTCATTGAGTAAAAAGGTATTTATACAAGGTATTAGGTACACAAATCCAACTAGGAATCGCCTATTAACATATAAACAATATAGACAAAGAAGGACAAGATCCCCTAATTATGGTAGGAATTTGCTCCTGCTGGGACGCCCTCGAATGTGATCAAAGATGTGGTAACATCCACCACGTCATCCAACACTCCTCCTTAAGTTTGACGGTTCAAATCTCGAACCCCTAACTTGCTAACCAAAAACCGAAAACGATCTGCCCCAAGGGGCATGGTAAAGATGTCTGTAACCTGGTTTGTCGTTATTACATATCTGGGTTCAATGACATGAGACTCAACCCGTTCATGAACAAAGTAGCAATCCATCTCATCATGTTTCATACGTTCATGAAAAATAGGATTTTTCGCAATATGTAGGGCAGCTTGATTATCACAGAATAGTGGGGTGGCCTCATGCTGAGGTGCATCAAGATCGACCAACAACCATTTTAACCACACAAGTTCACTAACTGTTGCTAACATAGCCTTGTATTCAACTTCAACTGAGGAACGAGAAACGACAGACTATTTCTTGGTGTGCCAAGAAATCGGTGCGCCACCAAGAGATATAAAATAGGCTGTGCGAGAATGTCGAGACATGGGACAGCCTCCCCAGGCGTCACAATATGCGGCCAAACTTAAGGCACCATATGCTGGAAGAAAAAGGCCTTAACCTAGGGTTGATTTTAGGAACCGAAGTACACGGGTTATAGCATCCATGTGCGAGTGTCGTGGATTGGAGACTAATTGACTAAGCACATTCACGGTAAGAACAATGTCAAGGCGTGTCATGGTCAAATATAATAATCACCCAATCAATCGACGATATTGGGCCGCATCAACAGTAGGGCTATCAGTATCATCATCCAACTTCAAATTTGTTCCATCGGGAACTAACTTGGTCTGCTTCCCTGTAAACCTGTCTCCTCGAGTATGTCAAGGGTATACTTCCTTTGACTCAAGACGAGGTCCTGTGGCGAACGAGCAACCTCTATCCCAAGGAAGTATTTCAAATGACCCAAATCCTTGATACTGAATTGATCATGAAGATGGCGCTTGACAATATTAATCCCGTCGACATCACCGCCACCAAAATAACATCATCCACATAGATGAGAGCACGACAAATATATTACCTTGTTTGAAAATGAACAAGGAGTGATCGACTGAGATTGTCGAAAACCAATATCAAGCAAGACTTTGGTGATCTTGCGATACCAATTGCGAGATGCTTGTTTAAGGCCGTACAAGGATTTGCATAATCTACACACTCTTGTGTCCCCTTGCTTTGCAAAACTTTATGGTATCCACATGTAAACATCTTCCTCTAGGTCACCATGGAGGAAGACATTATTAACATCCAACCGATGTATCAACCAATTTTTCTTTGCAGCCACAACAAGTACACTACATACGGTCACTAGCTTAGCAATTGGAGCGAAGGTTTCATGAAAGTCTATTCCCTCAACCTGCGTGGAACCCTTGGCTACTAGCCGTGCTTTATATCTTTCAATTTTACCATCGACCTGTATTTGATTTTGTAGACCCATTTGGAGTTAACGACTTTCTTGCCGGGGGTAATTGCTCTAAAGTCCACGTCTCATTGTCTTCTAAGCCATAGATATCCTTTTGCATTGCTTCACGCCAATGTGAATTTTTCACCGCTCGATGAAAATACTTTGGCTCATCATGAGAAGTGATGGCCACAAGGAAGACTTTATAAGTAAGAGAAATTTTTTATAAGAGTCAAAATGAGATAAATAAGGATGTACCATAGAGGTTCCTGGATTAGCGGTGAGTTGCGCATGGTCTATAGATTGCGGAAGCTCGCAACAAAATCATTAAGATGCTTGGGTTTGGCCGGCACTCGATGGCTACAAAGAAGCCCATACGTATCAATTTGCCTACTCCCCGAAGGACTCGCTGCGTTCGGAGCACTTTCAAATTGAACAACATTCTATAAAATAGTATTTTGACCTCAAGGAACATTCGTAAACAAGATCTACTAGCGCCGCAGATGTGTCCGAAGATGTGGAAACATCCGTAACATCCAAACGGCCTCTTCGAAAAATTCGTGGCGCATCGAGTCATCAAAAATTGCTGGATTGTGTCCCTGTGTTGACGGCCATGTCCGCTGTGCACTGTCAGGAGAGATAGCTTTAAAAGGAAACACATCTTCATCAAAAACTACATCCCCGGATGTGTAGACTTTGTTCTCGTTCCAAATCAAAACATGATATCCCTTTTGTGCATGAGGATATCCAACAAACACACAAGGTCTCCCCCTTTCACTAAATTTATCACGCCCCCTTTTATTATCCTTGGCATATACAAGGCACCCAAAGACACGGAGGTGGTCATATGAAGGTTTTTGTTAAATAAAATTTCGAAAGGTGTTTTGTGCCCAATAACTTTTGATGGCAACCTGTGTATGAGATAGGTAGCCGTCAAGACACACTCACCCCAAAAATTCATTGGCAAACTTTCTTGAAAACGCAAGGCTCTTGCAACTTCAAATATATGTCTGTGTTTCCTCTCCACTACCCCATTCTGTTGGGGTGTGTCGATACATGACGTCTCAAAAAGAATTTCGTGGGTGACATAATAGTCCAGTTTGTAATTTGACTAAAATTCCTCACCATTGTCACTCCTAATTCTTTTGACAGTCTTCTCAAATTGAGTTTTGACCATGTTGCAAAAGCTAGTCAAATGGTGACTCACCTCAGATTTATGCTTCATTAAATATACCCAAACTCTACGATTATAATCATTAACAATGGACAAAAAATAATGTGCACCCATACAAGAACTGATTTTAATACTACTAATATCGCAATGTAATAATTCAAAACATGAACTGATTTTAATACTACTAATAGGAAAATGAGCTCGTGTCTGTTTTGCCCTCATACAAGAATCACATATTGCATTGTTAGTTTTGAAACTTTTACCAAGAGGCTCTACATGTTGGAGTGCTGTGTCTGACGCGTGACCCAATCTCTTGTGCCAAACTTTTGACGTAACTGAAAGTGCCATATTGATGTCCCCAGTCTTCACAGGCTCCATGCAATATAGACCATCATGGCATTTACCCACACCAATCAGGTTTCCCTAGGGTAGATCCTGTATAATACAAAAGTTCGAGAGAAAAATTAGGGCACAATTTAAATCTTTTGTTAACTTGCTAACTGAAAGTAAATTGCACTTGAAATCTAGGACATTTAAAACATTGTGAATTGTCAACCCATTTAGAAAACAAGTTTTTCCAACTCCCTTCACAAGAACACTATCTCCATTTGGTATTTTAACAGGTTTCCCAGATTCCAATTTCGTGTGCTCCTCAAGGATCCTTTCATCACAGGTGATATGTTCCGTTGCTCCAAAATCAATCACCCAAGGCCTCTCAAAATAAAACTTACCAATCATGTTAGCAATTGGCTGAATCTGTCCAGACTTCTCAGATGTTGCGGAAGATGTGGCGATATCTACGGAAACATTGCCTTTGAAGATGTAACAAACAATTTTGCATAATCAGTTGGGGTTAAAACTGGAACGGGGCTTGACTGCAACTCCACGTTTGCTGCCTTGGGTGTCACCTTCTTTCCATCATCACGGGTTACCTTTCTCCACCTAGGAGGATACCCAAAAATTTTAAAGCATTTTCTACGGGGTGGCCCATCTTACCACAATGGCCGCATGTTGGTTTGTCTCGTTTTTCTCCCTTTCGATTGCTGCCTTCTTTCTCCGAACGCTGGTAGGACTGAGTCTGAAATGCTGTTGCCTCCATCCTATGTCTATAAGATATCGTAATCTAGCATTTTTGCTCATCCCGTGCTATAAGATGGCATGATGATCCGATCGATGGAGTCGGCTTTATGCTTAGAATCTGTGTCTTCACAGTCCCAAAAGCTTTATCAAGACCCATAAGGAACTCATAAATCTGCGCCTTCTCACGCATCACCACAAGTTGCTCGGGTATATCACATGTACACTTACCACAGGTGCACTTTGGCATAAGAGAAACATATTGTATCTCATCCCAAAGTCCCTTTAATTTGGTGTAGTAAGCTGAAACCGACAATTTTTCTTGTCGTGTTTGTGTCAACGTACATTTCAAATCGTACACTCTCGGTGCACTCTCTTTTCCAAACCTTTCTTCAAGATCACTCCAAATCTCCGAGACAGTCTTGGCATGCTTCACGCTGCTCCTTATCTTATTTTCCATTGCCGTGTTCAACCATCCTTTCACCATTGCGTTGCACCTCTTCCATAGCATTAATTTCGGCAAGTCTTCATCGGGCATCGAAATTGAGCCGTCAACGAAACCTATTTATTTTTGGCGAATAGGGCATTACTCATCTCATTAGCCCAATCGCCATAGTTTCCGTCGCGGAGGAGATGACTAACGTAGAGCCGCCGGGTGTGTCCGAAGCATGGATGTAATATGGAGACATGACATCCACAGTGGTGTGACTAGAAGAAGTCGTAGCAGTTTTCCCATTGTTTGGTTATCCCATGTTGACGAAAAACTGGAAGATAGCTTGAAGGTTGGTGGCGGGTAGGATTAGTTGTTTTAGGGTTTTTTGTTTAAACTTGCTCTGATACCATGTAAAATTTGATTTGCAATGGCAATGTGGTTTCTTTCATTGAGTAAAAAGGTATTTATACAAGGTATTATGTACACAAATCCTACTAGGAATCGCCTATTAACGTATAAACAATATAGACAAAGAAGGACAAGATCTCCTAATTATGGTAGGAATCTGCTCTTGTTGGGACGCCCCCGAATGTGATCAAAGATGTGTGAACATTCACCACGTCATCCAACAAGAGATTTCATTTGAGGCCTCTTTAACGAGCGTAATGGATTAGAGCTGTGTAAGGAGGTCAAATGAATTGGTTCTCATTTTGGCAATTGGTTCCATTTTAGTAATTGGGCTCAAAAAATTCTCAGGTGGGATTGGTGTTTGTTCTTGATTTGACAAGAATATTTCAGTTTTGATCATGTCTTTGCTGAGGGATCTAATTAGGTGACCAATTTTGGCTCGTGGGAGGCCACCACTGATGTTTCCATAGTTTACGAGGATTTGGGAGTACGACCGATGGGTGACCGGATCAATCCCCATTGCAGATAGCTTCTTTTTCAATTTTGTATTCCAGTAGTTCTTCACATCATTATCCGTTCTCCCTGGAAGTTGTTGTGCTATTATAGGCCACCTGAACCTCACAAATGCAGGCATACACATACACACATTTTCTTGCATTAGTAACAGAATATTGAGACATTAAGGCTCCATTTTTTCACATAAAATAACTTACGAAAACGATTTCTGAAGTCATTTTCAAGGAGAACATTTTTCATGTAAAGAACTATAAATATCCTCTTACGTTTGCGCAATACTTTTGAAATTGGTTTTGAAACAATTTACAATTTTCCCTGAAACTCCCAAACACCAGAAAATTTGAAAAACGTTTTCTAAAAATCATTTTTTGTGTGTGAAACTGACGTAGCGAAAGCTTTAAGAGAGAGCAACGATTGAATCAACGTCGTTGAGATCGCGCACGACTACCGAGTGTTGATCTTCCAAACTTGCGTTGAGGTTTACAACCTACTGCATTTTGGACAACAATTCACGAAGATTCAAAGAATATCACGAATTGGATTGAAAAGCTTAATGTTTAATAATGGCCAAAAACTGCCCAAAAACAACATACAACAATGTATTTGAAGGACCCAAAACTCAAAAGGCAAAAATAAACAAAAAGACATTTTGACTCTAAAACTTTCGAGCCACATAACATGGACTAAACAACGTTTTTTGCCCTAAAATGAACGCATCACGGGCAAGCCCATGACTTTTGAAGTACTCGAAGAGAGCTTCGATTTGATATATTATGGGCCCGTAATTCACCCGGAGTCAAAAGTTATGCCCTTTTCGCACACGGTCCAAATGTTCCAGAAACTTCAAGGCTTGGTTGTCCGCATCAGAAACAAACAGAGCCTAAAAAGTTGGGAGAGAGACAACAGAAATGATTCACCTGCTTCCTATCGCACGATTAAGCCTGATGATCAACTCATTTTCTTGCGTGGAGGCATGGTGTCACTGTGAATGTGACTGTGACTGGGACTCTATGTGTGTGTGCCCCTTTACAATGCTGGTTGGATCCTATACCATAGTGCGCCCCCGGCCCAGGCTTACTTTAATATCTCACCAATCCAATCCTTTACCATATGTTCATATTCAAGAAAATTCTTTGGATTATACTACAGTTTTTTATGTTTAGACCTCTTGAACTAGTTTGTCAGCTTCATGCTGAGCAATTTGGACTTAAGTTGTGGCATATAACACCAAAGTACATTGTTCACTCACACAAAAAAAAAAATGTTCAAGAGAGGAAATAAGAGAATAGGGGAGGGGGAGAACTTACTCGAGCTCGCATTGCAACCGTACGCCCCCAACCAGCTCCAAGTGATGAGCCTTTACACTTCAAAAAGACAATTGGAACAAATCAGGCCGAAGTAATTAAAACAAAAAATGTAAGGGGGGAAGGAGAGAGAGAGAGAGAGAGAGAGAGAGAGAGAGAGAGAGAGAGAGAGAGAGAGAGAGAGAGAGTGGTTCAAATAAATGGTACCTTGATTCTATCTTCTACATGCTTAAAAATAGGAGCATTCTTAAGCATGTCTGGGATAACCATAAACCTGATTGAACTCTGGATGAGTTTTAAGCAATTGTAGTTGAAATGGAAATAAGGAAAAAATAAGAAAAAAGTTATCTCAGTACAACTGAATACCTTACTTTGCTGCCTTGGATAAAAACATGTTTAAGTTGTGCTACCTTCCCATCTTGCAGGAGAAAACCAACATTAGTCTGAGAGATACAGTACTATACGTAAGAATAGTTCCTAATTACCGAGGGCAAGTTGATTCATTACCCATGGGACCTTGGATTTCTTATTTAGAATTTTTGTCTTGTCAGGTCTCTGTGATATAATACTTTAATAGTCAGATTTTTAAGTATCTTTCATTTCTTTTAGAGTAATTAGACATTTCCCATCCAGTACAACATGTTGGTGTCATGTATAAATCGTGGATGGGAAACCTATTTTTGTCGATGCAATGCTTAGGAAGTCATCAGCAATTATATTTTCGATATATAGTGTGATGCAATCTGAAGCAAAGTTTTTCTTTGTTTGACTGTAGAAGTTCCATAGTTAATTGTTCCCCATATTGTTCATAGAGCCCAAGGTGTGCATTAGCCAACCATTTCTTCCGTGGTTCAAGCCACAAACTCCAACATCTCAGTGGTACATACCATGATGGAGGAGTATTGGAGGAAGGAGATGAACGATCTCCGTTTTGCCAAAGTGTTCGCCCTTTTGGTGCTACAGATTTTGATTTTATAGATCCGGTAGAGCTTCGTAAGATGCATTGGTACATCCTAGACAACTGTGAAGATGTGCATAAATTTATGAAGTAAGTACAATTTAAAAATTACTAAAAGTTGTTATACATAATTAATTTAAAGTTTATGTTTTCAAAACTAACATGTTACGTGGTATTTAATGAGCACAAGAAAGAACTTGAAGTTTTGAGTACTTTGTAGTTAGAAAGAAGACATCGAGATGGGTTCTTTGATTGGTTTAAAAGACGTGTAAGTTTATGATTTTGTTTTTCCTAATAATTTTAGTCTAAATTGTATTTTTGATAAATCCTAACTATTTTTTAAATTGATCTCTAGCTGATGAATTCTTATAAGTACAAACTGGAAGAAGCTACAGAGCTGTTATACATACTCGCATGTGGGCCTCTTGATCGTGGAAGTACTTACAAATCTTGCATAGTCAATAATGTAAGGTCCATGTAAAGGAACGTGATAATCGTCGTTTAAGTCAAAATAGTGGAGTAAGTGCAAGGTGACCACGAGGGAATCGATTGACTACTATGTTGTCTTGATCGATGTGATTGAATTAGTCTACATCAAAGGAAAACGTCCTATTTTTTTCAAGTACGAGTGGTTCAATTCTAACTCTAAATCTGGAATACGCACCGATTCTTATGTCACAAGTATTAATGTTAGTGTAAGGTGGTACAAGGATTATCCTTATGTGCTGGCTAGTCAAGTACACCAAGTTTTTTTCTTAATGACACAAAGTTAGGAAAAAACCGGCAAGTTGTGCAAAAGTTTCAACATAGACACTTATGGGATATTCAAGAAAACGAATCTGTGAATTTTGATGAATTACCTTCCTCCATGGATGTATAACAAGAGAATGACTCAAGGATGATAAAAGGGATTGTGCTATCGGATCAAGATGTTGAATCTACTAGATTATATAGGAAAGATACTAAGTCGTTGCCTATCGATCTTGCGAGTGTACATGATAAAGAGGAAGATGAAGAGGATGATGAAATGGAAGATAAAGAGGATGATACACTTGCTGAATATTGCAATGAAGATGATCGCAACATGGATTCACTTTAGTGTTTGTTTGAGTTCTTTAATTGATAGTTTTTGGTATGTAAAACATTGAATAAGTTTATGAAGTTTGTATCTGATGCGTAACAATCACCGAATCTGACGCTTGCGGAAATATGGATAGATGACGGGTTCACCGGCTAGGCTTCACTCACCTAACGTAAAGATCCCTTTTGATATTACCTTCCTAAACCTAAGGAATCAATAATCAAAGTTGAACAAAACTTTGTTCTTTTTTATTACTTTCTTAAGCCAAAAATCTGAATTACAAAACCTGAATCTAACCCTTTATATAGGTGTTACAACAATACTCCTAATCTTAAAAGGAAAATAAAACAAATACAAATCCTAAACTTAAAAGAGAACTAAATACTTATCTAATAAGAACTAGGAAAAACAAACCTAATTAATCAAGGAAAATATTACATAACCCAGCTAGGAAACTAATAACAAAACCAAATTTTCGAAGGACTGGAAACAGGGCGATCGCTTAGGCTCGATACGAAGCGATCGCTTCGTCTCCAGAAAGTTAAGCGATCGCTTTCTACCTAGAAAGTGTCTTCTTCCTTCTTTGTAGTGCACGTGTCATCCAAATGCTTCCCAAGCTTATATATCTTCCTAATTTGCATTATCAAGGCTTCAAGTGGCAATGTAAACCCATTTTTATCCACATGCATTGTGTCTATGGCTTTGTTTATAACTTCCCTTGACACTCCTGCATCATTCTCCCCTTCTTCGAAAAAAATTGTCCTCAATTCTTCAAGTACAGTTTTGTTGTGACCAAGACTATCCCATGGCCTCCAAGCTTGACGAATAATCCTCCCCCCTTGTGCAATGCAAATCTTGGACCCTAGGATCATATCATTCCCCTTCACTTGAAAAGACTTCGTCCTCGAATCTTTACAACCAACTCGGTGATCCGCCCTTGAAACGAGGTTCATCCAATCTGCCCATTGAGTTGCAAAAAAGTGATTATCGATAAGTCATGTAAGGAACCAAGATGCAAACCAAGTAGGAACTTTGAAGTCGAACGGGTCCTTGTATGTATATAACGATTTGAATTCTTCTCGAACCGTCTTAAGCTTCCTTTCCTCTTCCTCTTTTTCACATTGCTCCCTCTCAACTTTCTCTTATTTAATTTCCTCCCCTTCAATCATCTTTCTTTCTTGTCTTTCGATTCCTTGAGGTATGATAGGAATTACTCGATCGTCCTTGATTGCTTGTTCAACTTCACAATCACTAGCAAATAGGCTTGCCCTTTGTGAGGATTTTTTTATGGTTGTTATTTCTGATGGCGGTAAAGGTTTTAATTTGAACTTCTTGCTATCTTTCTTGACGATATATGCATTCTCCCTCCCATCATGAGTCACAAATCGATCAAATTGCCATGGACGTCCCAACAATATATGGCACACATCCATTGGTACAACATCACATAATATCTCATCTTCATAATTACCCATGGAAAAAGAAATTAGAGCTTGGAGACTTACTTTAACTTCGGAACCATCGCCGAGCCAATGTAATTGGTAAGGACGTGAGTGGTTCGTAATAGGGACCTTCAACTTGTCAATGAGTATGGTGGAGACGGCATTTGCACAACTTCCCCCATCCACTACTAAGTCGCATATCTTTCCTTGTACAAGGCACTTTGCATGAAAAATATGCTCTCTTTGTTCTTCCTCCATTATCAAGGGTTTTGTATGTAGAGATCTCATCATCACTAATGCTTCCCCTTGGATGTTCTCAGAATTAAACTCTTCCACTTCTTCTTTTTCCTTTTCGGATTCACTTTTTTGTTCTTGAACCGAAAGGTTGTTTTCTATCTCTCGAATTTCATGCAAGGTTAATACCCTTTTATTGGGACACTCCGATTGATAATGTCCATATCCTTGACATTTGAAACACTTGATGGTGTCCTTGTTCCTTATCGGTTTCTTCCCTTCGGCTTTGTCATTAAGGGTAGCTTTGTTGGTTTCCTCCACTTGTTCACTCGTCTTATGATTGTTTGAACCCATTGTATCGCTAGAAAACCCCTTAGAACTTGCCACCTTGTTCACCAATCTTTTTCTCTTCAATTGTCTCTCACACTTTATTGACACTTTGCAGATTTCATCAAAAGTAAAACACGGTTGTAATTCCACCATATTAGCTATCTCGGAGTCAAGTCCTCCCATGAATCTAGCAATCTTTTTCTCCACATGTTCTTGCATGTCACATACAATTGATAACCTATCGAATTCTTCGATGTGTTGAGCTACTGAAGAATCTCCTTGTTTCAATTGGATAAGTTTAGAAAAATTATCTTGTCGGTAGGTGCTTGGTAAAAACCTACGATCAAGATACTTTTTAAATTTTTCCCAAGATTCAATTTTTGACTTACCTTCGCATCTCCTTTGGGATTTTAGATTTTCGTACCAAATAGAAGCATACTTCGTGAGTTTGAGGATGGCCACTTTGAATTTCTTTCGATCGCTATACTCCTTGTATTCGAATACGCGGTCCGTCCTACGAATCCAATCAAGATATCCATCCAGATCCATGGAACCATCGAATTCAGGGACATCAAGTTTTAAGCCACGATCATCCTCATCCTTTTTTCGCCCTTGACGCATTCTTGGCCTTGGACGCCTTGCTTCTTCCTCATCCGAATTGGAGTCTTCGATTTCTTTACGCCCTTGTTGTCGTTCTCCCAATAATTGTAATACTCGATCCATACGTCGTTGAAGTTCTTGTATTTCACGATCTTGTCGCAGATTTGTAACTTGATCTAAAGTTAATCCACGGGGACATGCTTCTTCATTCGCCATGATCGTTCATGAAGATGGAATTCGTGAAAAACCTTTGCTTTGATACCAATTTGATGCGTAACAATCACCGAATTTGATGCTTGCGGAAATATGGATGAAGGTTGTATGTAAATTAATGAAATTGCAACGGAAAATAGGATAGATGACGGGTTCACTGGCTAGGCTTCACTCACCTAACGTAAAGATCCCTTTTGATATTACCTTCCTAAACCTAAGGAATCAATAATCAAAGTTGAACAAAACTTTGTTCTTTTCTATTACTTTCTTAAGCCAAAAATCTGAATTACAAAACCTGAATCGAACCCTTTATATAGGTGTTACAACAATACTCCTAATCTTAAAAGGAAAATAAAACAAATACAAATCCTAAACTTAAACGAGAACTAAATACTTATCTAATAAGAACTAGGAAAAACAAACCTAATTAATCAAGGAAAATATTACATAACCCAGCTAGGAAACTAATAACAAAACCAAATTTTCAAAGGACTGGAAACAGGGCGATCGCTTAGGCCCGATACGAAGCGATCGCTTCGTCTCCAGAAAGTTAAGCGATCGCTTTCTACCTAGAAAGTGTCTTCTTCCTTCTTTGTAGTGCACGTGTCATCCAAATGCTTCCCAAGCTTATATATCTTCCCAATATGCATTATCAAGGCTTCAAGTGGCAATGTAAACCCATTTTTATCCACATGCATTGTGTCTATGGCTTTGTTTATAACTTCCCTTGACGCTCCCGCATCAATATCTTTCTTAAAATAATTTTGATGATTGTTCCTTATTTGTTTTAGTTCTTAGTTAAATTATTGTCTTTTCATGTTATGTGTAATGATATTTTTAGTTATTAACTATATTGTTGTTCCAATTGTTTTAGAATGGCTCTGGGAAAATGGTCTAAAGAACCAACATTAGTAGCAGGCCTCCACAAACTAATTCAGCCAAAAAATGGAGGTTCCTCGCAAACTCTTCCACCTCAATCTGGAGTTTAAGATACATTTGGTGTAGCTGCAAACCCCCAGAATGAAGTGCCTCACATTCATGGTAAACAAAAAAGTGATTATCTTTATGGGACTCTTGAAGGGTAGATAAAAATTTTCAGGTTTACTATTTTGATCCTGACAAGTATTAATGCTTTCTCAATTCATTATTGGGTGTTCCCACTATAAAACTTTTCTCCCAGTAGCAGGGACCTTAGAACTCATGACCAAGGTTGATAGTGTGAAAATATATCTGAAATTGTTCATTACAGTGGTTGTATAGGCTCTCTTTACCTTTTTGGTGGTTCATTTGTTTTAACGTGTGAGGACTGAGTTGGTGAACAAGCTAGTTAGAGAAGGGTTTCTTGCTGTGTTTGTTAGTTTGATGAGAGAAGCTGTAAATAACTTTTGAAGTGAATACTGAATAGGACCTATTATGGTCATTTGCAAGAATTAATGGTGACATTGGGAAGTCCTGTGAGTTTATTTGATTTTTAAATATACTTAATTGGTAGAAAGTTCTGTGACTAATTACCATAAATTGGCCATTGTAATGCTGTAGACAACCTGAAGTTTGTCAGTCCAAATCATTAAGGTTGTCAAACTTTTGAGCAGGGAAGAGGTTTATGGGCTAAAATATTTGCATTTATTGCTTAATATTCCTTAATAGTATTTGTATATTTTATCTTTGGTGCATTCCATTTTTGTTGTTTCCTAAAAAAAAATATATCTCTGCAATGGATCAGATATGTCGGGCAGTGTTGTCAAGTAGCTTGGGAAATTTGTTTATCCCTAATAATGAGGGTTTCTTGGGTAATAATAGGCTTGAGGATATGGGATGCTGGTTATATGCAGTAGGAAAGTATCTTTACAGGCCGGTTGTTTGGTGCCACGGCTGCAAAATGATTGATGAGATCTTAACCTTAGGATTATTGCCAAAGCTTTTCATGCTATACTCACTAGGTTAAAAGATCACCGACTCATAATAATTTGATCTCACGCTTTGATTTCCTTTGCTTTGTTAGTAACACAAGGCAAAACTAACGGTAAAGGAACAAATCGGTATTTGAAAGCATATGAAAAGATTCCAGTTCACATTCCTGAATCAAAAGGAAGGCCCGTGAATAGGATAACATTACAAAGTTCTCTAACGAGCTAGGAATGATTGCCCATAACACCATTCCTAGTGAAACATTATCTTTCAATAAACTTGGGGACGATGTCAAGGATGTTATGTATGAGCGCATCAAAGTATACATTATGATTATGAAATAAATTTTTACTTCTTTTGCTGAAAATATCCTCTTTATATAGAGCTAAAAGTTATACTTTACTTTTACCAGGATAGATTTAATTTGATTGACGATGGGCCACACGTGAAAAGGTGCATAGATACTATTCTTGGTGCCCGTTTTAGAGACCACGTGTGTAGGCTACATAAAAAATGGAAAAAATTATTAAAGGATGGATTGTCATATGCCGAGGCACGCTGTAATCCTCCTGAAGGCGCAGTGGCAAAAGATTGGAAGATTCGTTGTGATAGGTGGGATGATGAACAATATCAGGTACTTCTTAATATTTTTTTCTCTAACTTTTTCCATGGTTTATATTAGAAATCTTTCACTTTGCGTAAATTGTTTATTACTATTTCACAAAATTACAAGTTTTTATTACTTAGTTGATGTCCATTGTATTGCACTATTCAAATTATATTATTTTCTAAGACTTTTTGACATGGTCTTGTATTAATTTATTTTAAATGCAACAAAATTGTGCATGCCAAAGATGCAGAAAACAAAGCAAAGAATGATCAAAACCATGTGACAGGGTCCATGTCATATGTAGTAGCCTGACATGAAATGGTACCCATTTTTCTTTCATATTGACATTTGTTCTTTATTCATATGAGACACTAAAATAGGTTAATTTGGAATGACAGGGGACTGACCGAGTTGAATTTTACGAAAAATGTTATGGGGGGCCCAAAATGAATGAATTTAAGACAAATTCAGCCAAGGAGAATTATGTAAGTAGAAAAACTATTTTGTCATTTTTGAACTTCACTGTTTTAGTATATCCATTTATGGGTTATCATTCCTATTTGAAGTAGTATATATTTCTTTTTAAAAATTATTAATTTATTAATGATATTGCTACTTGTAGGAGGGTATGCTCGGTTTGAAGGAGTCATATCTAGAAATGACGCGAGATGATATCGTTGTGTCCTCAGCAAAGAGGTCTGGGGCCTCTGGGCACATACCCGGTCTTGGTTTTGGCCTTAGGCCAGAAAAGTTCAACTCATTTTAGGGTGCCTCGTCTAGAATAAGAGAAGACGAGTTGCAGTCTCTTGTGTCAGCACAACAAGAGGAGCTAAAATCTCAAGGAGACAAGATTTTGACACAACAAGAGGAGGTAAAATGTAAAGGAGACAAGATTTTGACACAACAAGAGGAGCTAAAATCTCAAGGAGAAATGATTAAAAAATTACAAGAGATAGTTGTCAAGTTGATGGACGATCGGAATGCTTCTACCTATTTTATGGTTAGTATATTTGCATTCTTCTTCTTTTGGAGGGGGGGAAGGGGTGTTATCTGCTTGTTTTGTAGTCTGGGAATTTTGTAGGTAGCCATCAAAGTAAATGGGAGAAAATAAAGGATAAAAGGGACCGAAAGAAAAAGAAAGTTAATTTACATTCTTGCAATGCACTGATTGAGCATTTTTTCTTTCTATACTTGCTATTAACTAGTCTGTATGTACCCGGGGGTCTATGAGTTGTGCATAGTCCTTGGAGAAATTTGTGAAATCTAGATGGATTTTTTCTCGCGTGGGTGAATATACTCTGTCATGGAATCATATCTCTAGGCATATTAGACTGCCCTTAGGATATAAATCATATTACTCCAGTCAACTCATTTCATGCAACTAAAATAATATATGTTATGCCGATTTCTTGTTATTCGCCATCCACTATTGGCCAATATCATTGATTTTTGTGTATGATAAAATAATTATTCATTTCTTGATCTTTCTTTCTCTTAGTAAGGTCTCCATTAATTTGATATGTTTACACTGCCTTACCATCTGCTGATTGCTTCATTTCTATAAAAGGAATGTGTTTCTATGCTTTCAGATTATATAATTAAGGTTGTCTTACCTATTTGTAACCTAATAGTCTAATGCTAACCCCCACCCCCAACACTTTTGTCTCTAGGTCTATATGCTGTTGCTCTCTTTATATATGTTACGGCTAAAAATCTGTCTGTTATGCTAAAATTTGTGTATTTTTGGGGTTGCACTTTAGCTATGGAGGTTATTTGCAAATTTGGAATATAATGTATGAAAATAATGTTCGCCTATGAAATGCTCTATTTTTACTATTAAAGTGGCTGTTTATCATCACATTTATCATGTTGCATGTCATCCTCACTGTGTTGTTTACTTTTGCAGTCACCTTGAGGTGCAAGAGATTCATCACATCAGTAAGTTTAGAGACTAGCTAACTAGGCGAGAAAGTCGTCATGTTTTGTTTGTGTGAATATTGCGTTTGAACAAGGGCGTGTAGTGGTTGGATTAAGGTTTGGTTGGAACTGCTACTTGGCTGGGTTGTTAAGACAATTCTGGTAAATCTTTTTCATTAAGTAGCACTTACTACCCTAAATGGGGTTTAGGTATACCATAAGATCTTAGGTTTTGGTAAATACTCGAGTATATTAAGGATATTGAGGTATTTTGCATTCAGACAGTTCTGTGATTGCAAAAGTTACTTAAAGCTTGGGAATATGAATATGGGCAATGTTAATTGAACCTGATTTAATTGCTTTGGTTATTTTATAAATTGCTTTTGGAAGACACATGCACCACTTAGGTAACTAACCCTTTTTTAACTCTGCCAATGTAATTACTATATATAGCATTGCATTGCCGGTCCCAAGCCCGAATAAAGGAGGAGGGAAAAGGAGGCATATGTGGCAACCTATGCTACACCTTTACTTTCTAACAAACATCTTTTGCAGGAAAGAGAAAATAAGTGAACAAAAAAATGAAACATGAATTATAGGAGAAGGTGAGTGACTTACCACACTTCCAACTGCTTCTACTCTCGAGAAATGAATCATCCTTCCCTAGCCAGTAGGTTGATATGCTTTTAGACAATCCTTCCAACGTTTATAACTATATTGTAGATAAATCTCCGTAAATGAATTATGAACGAACATTTATCTACAATATAGTTATTACCTATTATAGGGATTGTCTAAAGCGTATCACCCTACTTGCGTGGGGAAGAATGATTCATTTCTGTATAGTGGAAACAGTGGAAGTGTGGTAAGCCACTCACCTTCTCCTATAATGATGTTTCAGCTTCTTGTTCACTTGTTTTCTCATTCCTGCAAAAGACATTTGTTAGAAAGTAAAGGCGTAGCATAGGTTGCCACATATGCCATAACTAATGCGATATTGAAGCTTGGACAAGGTATGATGAATAGTTCATGTCAACTCTACATGTGTGGTTGCTGCTACTGTTTTTTAAAGTTCTCTTTCTTTCTATTCTTTTTAATTGTTGAAAGTAGTTGTAAAGGCCGCTATGATGTTGAATTATTGGTGGGAAAATGATTTTCCATGTGATGGTTTTGCTATTACTTATTCTCTGTTCCTTTTCTACATTTCATAGTATCTTTGAAGGTAGATCCTCCAGTTTTGGAGGCAGATCCTCCAGCAATGTGCATGGGAACAAGTTAAATGGAACCATTCCTCCTACTTTTCAAAAGCTAGAAAATATGACATACTTGTAAGTTTGGATATCATCTATTCTATCATTTCTAAACCATAAATTGTTGTGCTCTTCCTTTGATGCAATTAATAGATATAACATGAAGCTTAATGAAACCACACAGTGGCTGAAATTGGAAAATTTAAGCTTGCCACTAGCACATTCTACTTACGGAAGGAGTCTCCTTTCTTAAGTGTAACTCTTCCCTAGAAAATTATGCATTCTGGACTGGCTTCTTGTTGATTAATATAGTAAATATCATCTTATTGATTAACTTCCTGATTCTGTTATTTTAAGTCAACTTGTTCATCTCTAAGTAGAGAAAGCTCTACTTTCTTTTTCTTCATAGTTGCTTATATGAGATTGGTATGAAAAGGAGGTGGAACCCTATCCTTTGGGTAACTTCCTTTTCATCCAATTTTCTCTTTTATGCTATACTGATTCAAACTTCATTTGATAGGCTAATGAATATATTCTTAAAACCCCTGCGTTAACCAAAAAATTACAACTCAATGAGCAACGAAAGATAGTATATTGTATCCATGGAGTCACATTATTAAAGCACTGTTATTAATGATTACATGTCTTTTAAAGTTGAAGTACCTCCCTAATAAGCATGAAAATAGCATAATAACAACACGCTAAAGCTTGCAAAACCTTATTATGGACAATCTATCTAATTACTTCGCTCCAAAGTGTCACTAGTGAAGTTGGTATATATAGTTTACCCTTGTTAACTCATTGTGTTCATGTGCCCATTTTACAGTTAGTAAATCATTGATAATGATTATAATTTATATCCTTTGATTTACTGCCTTTGGCCTCCCCCAACCCTCGGTCCCCTCCCATTTTCCCGACCTAGTTTCTTATCTGCCATCATCTATATATTGATAAAGAGGGAGGACTGGAAATGAATAGTGAAAATGAAGCCCAATATTACATGTGCACCATTGAGTTTTGATAATATAATTGATGTTATGCTTTTGACATAGGGATCTCTAAAGTAATAAAATTACCGATTCAATTCCTTCTCCACTTGGGGACTTGGAACATCTTTTGAAACAATGAGTAATACATTACCATTCCCCAGACTCTTTGTGAATATCATTCGAAAGGTTTGGTAGCTAGGAAACATAAACTGATTTCTGGACAAACTAAAGATGTTGCAACCGATGATGCAACATTCACAGTGACATCTGAAAATAAGCAGCAGCGGAATTTAAATAACACAATTTGTTTGACAATTTTCTACAAGTAAACAATACTTGTAGATGTGCCTTGTGGCAAAAAGCTTCACTAATCAAAAGGTGTAATACGGTTACAATGAAAAAGAACTTAGTGAAAGATGAAAATAAATACTAAAACAAAAACACTCTTTAACAAAAAGAGTATGAAATACTAAACAATAAACCAAGACTTTGAGGTGTATAATCTCTGATAATTGCAGCACTCAAAATCCGAAATATAGATAACTCCAAGGCTTGTGTAGAGCGTGAGAATGTATTTAGAAGCCATTAAAAAAAAATGAACAGGAATCCTCTCTTTTATAGATAACCTTGAAGACTTACTTGAAGAAACCTACCACAATAAGGAAACAAGAAACTTCTAGGAAATTGTTAATAGGTTAGTAAATCAAATCTACATTAATATTTATCATATAGACAAAAAGATATTAATAAATCATGATTTCATAAATCAATAAAGATAGCAAGTAAATAAATCTTTGAGTGTTATCCAAGAAAGACAAAAAATAATTTAATAAATAATTATTAAATAAAATGAAGAGATTAAAATCTCTTTCATTAATCTTCCCCTTTTTATCTTTCTGGTCAACACACAAACTCCCTCTAACTGCAACAACCATATGATTAATGGTAAAGGAAAAATCAGAGCTAAAGAGAATATCATAACCATTAATCAAAACAAATGCAGTTCAAAATATCCAAAACATGAAGGATCAAACATCATCAGCTCCCCCTGCATTTGAAGTCTGCAGTAGCTATAGCACTTGCACTAGGGGGCTCTCCCCCTTGTTGGCCAAAATAGTTGTCCACAAATTTTTGAAATTCAACACTTGTTGTTCAGCAGGTGACAAAATTGGTGCAGTTGGAAACAGGGATGTTGTGACATTCTACACAACATTTGGAGTAACATCCTCTGTTGGAGATAATGTAGGTGAACCAGCATCGGACATACCATAAATAGAGGATCCCATGGATGAACAGCAGGAAGTTTTAGGGTTTGGAAGAGGAATTTGCAGGAGGCAAGATTCAGTTGTGAAGAGAGAAAGAAAAAAAAAGGACTTTTCAAGCAATGATTAAGTCTCAAATAAATAGCTTTCAATCTTCCAAGGATGCACACATGCAAGTGTTAGTGTCCAAATAGAAATAGGAATGTGATTAGATTTTGGCCAAATTTTGAAAGATTGTTGAGACCAATTAAGACACCAAATAAAAAATCCTTTTCCATTTTGAAATAGGGCTCCAACTCGATTTATACCAAAAAATAAACTTACCAAAAAAGACTAAAAGTCTTCGTTTAAGAAGAAAGGTAAGTATCAAAAACTATAAGGGATTCTATATCCTTTAAATTCCAAACTTGTCAAGGATTCCAAAAATAATTCCAGAAAAATTATGGAAAACAAAGTGAATTAAACACAACCTACCAAAGTGATAAATCTTTTACAAGATTTTAGCACAAAAATCCTTACAAACCATACCTCAATTCTTAGCTCCACATCTCTTAGAATACCATCGCAATTTAGAATAAAAAGAGCACATCTTTTGACAAATTGTACCTGGAATAGATGATCAACAAGAGGATAGATATACCAGACATGCATGTCCTAAAATTATGTCTATAATGATAAAAAAAACTTTTAGGCCAAAATATGAATTAGCCCCCAAGGTTTCCACCAAATCCCAAAGTGCCCCCCACATAAGGTTTGCCCCAGAACCGTTTGATGTTGTAAATTTTCCCAGTTAGCCCCCTGGCCGTGATGGCCGTTAGGAAGTTAACGTTTTTCACATGTGCCTTGTACGTGGCGGGGGCAATTAGGTCATTTCATCATATATATACAAAACAATACTAAATAAAAGGGGTCAAAGTGTCAAAAGATGAAATTACTTTTTTTTAAAAAATAATTCTTTGTTAATTATAGAAACAAATAGGTCAATTTTGTCTTATTCGGTGTATTCATCACCCACATCACCATCCTCCGGTCTTTCGGCCTCCCTCCCTAAGCCGGCGGCGAAACCAATTCTTCGTTTAGGCCTAGTTCGTACCATGCCCTAATTTCCCTTCCCCGCTCTCTCTCTCTCTCTCTCTTCCCATAACCCAGCGCCGCCGGCAAGTCATCTTCGAGCTCCTTCTCCAACGTCGGTGAGTCCCTCACTCGTGCCCTCCCTTGCACCGCCTCCAACCCCAAACCTGAGAGCAACCGGCTTGTCCAATCCAGATGAATCGACCCATAATTTCAAGTGCTTGAGAATGATGTTATTGTTGGAGAGAGGTGTAAGTTGAGAGATATCTAAGGGTGAAATTGGGGGCAATACGATGTTGCAAATCCTTGTGTTATTGACCCATCATGTAGATGAGGTTATACTCATCGAATAGCTTTTTGACCCATCGTAAATCCTCTCTATCTCCCTCTTTTTGATTTTATTTTTTGTTTAAAACTGTGTTGTACAATCAGGTAAGAGTTGGCGATGTCCGTGTGGTGCTCCGAGATGAAATCGGCATGGTAGGTGTTGTTGCTGTTGATGCCGATAACTTTGGCTGCGGCGAGATGGTGTATTGGCGTATTCCTAACGAGAAAATGTTTTGGCGATGATTGGTTGGTGAGATATAGTTCGCGAGGGAATGGAGAACATTGGACTATTGAAGTTTGCGGAGAATGGAGGATCCGGCTAGGCTGCGGTGGTCGGCGAAGAAGATATTTGCTGATTTTGTCTAGTTTGAAGACGTCACCGGCTGTTTTAGAGGTGAAGCATGAAGTTGCCGGCTATCTAGTTTGCAGATTTTTTCTAGTTTGAAAAAAAATTGAGTACATAAATTCAATTATTAATTGGCATCTTTCAATTTTCCTTCTCAATTTTAAGATTTTAAACCTAGTTAGTTAGTTTTTGCTTCCATCAAATGATTAGGGCCTCGATTCACTACGTGGTTTGAATGCGGGTTTGATAATTGGGTTTTTAGAAGAGAGAGAAAGATGAGTAATATGTTTAAAGTTACAACTGCATAGCATAGGGTATTTTCATCTTTTGACACTTTGACCCCCTTTATTTAGTGTTGTTTTGTATATATGATGAAATGACCTAATTGCCCCCGCCACGTGCAAGGCACATGTGATAAACGTTAACTTTCTAACAGCCATCACGACCAGGGGGCTAACTGGGAAAATTTGCAATATCAGACAGTTTTCTGGGGCAAACCTTATGTGGGAGGCACTTTGGGATTTGGTGGAAACCTTGGGGGGTAATTCATATTTTGGCCAAACTTTTATGCACACACAGGTGGGAGGATGCAATTCAGTATGTGTTGAAAAGAATGTTGCAACAATTTTTAGAACATTTTGAGAACACCGATTCAATGAGCCCAACTTGATCTTCCAGAATAAATATGTGAGATAACAAATAGATTATCAAATGGGTAGCATTCACTCAAGTCAAAGAACAACCCTTTCCCAACTTGATCATACCATGAGATATTTATATTTTTTCTCAATTTTTTTTTCTTTTCACTCTATATATTTTCTTGCTTAAATAAAAAACATGGTCATAAGAAGGGTGGCTTCCGTATACAAGGACAAGGTAGCTCTTTTCCTCAAAGGCTCCTTGTTTAAGCATAGTTCCACTGGTAGAAATCTCAATTTTGAGTATAAGAAGGGCTCACATCAAATGTCTCAAAGAATGTTCTAACAAAAGATGCAACATCCACAATTATAATATATACTGAACTCATCGTGCTTAAAATAAAATGCATAATTTTTTGTTTTTTTGTTTTTAATACAATACATACAGGTGTGACTCAAACATATGACACATAAACCAAGAGAATTGCGAAGAGTGGAAAATCTCTCCAAATCAAGTGCCTTAGTAAAAATATCCTCAAGTTGATTCTTAGTTTCAATATACTCAATGCGGATAATGTTTTGCTTAAATCCCTAATGAAATGGTGTCTAATGTCTATGTGCTTTATGCGAGAGTGTTGGATGGATTTTTCGATATATCAATTGCACTAGAATTATCACAATAGACGTTTAAAAAATCACTTTGAAGATCATAGTCTTTTATCATTTGATTCATCCATAAAAGTTGAGAACAACAACTGCCCACCGCTACATATTCAGATCCCGCGGTTGACAAAGACACACAGTTTAGATTCTTACTATACCATAAGACCAAGTTGTTCCCAAGGTAGAAACAACCTCCTGTTGTACTTTTTCTATCATCAACATTACCAGCCCAATCCGAATCACTAAAACCAACCAAATTGGTATTAGTGTCTCAGGTATACCACAAACCAAGATTTGCAGTACCACTAACATAGCGAATAATACGCTTAAGGGCTTGTAAATGCGAGGCCTTAGGATTAGCTTGATATCTCGCACATACACATACAGTGTACATGATATTAGGACGACTCGCGAAGGTACAACAGGCTAGCAATCATACTTCTAAACAAAGTAGGGTCCACACTTTCCCCATCATCATCCCAACATAATTTTGGGATGATCCCATAAGAGTTCTCATATGGGAAGACTTTTCTAAACCAAACTTTTTTACCAAATTTTGATCATATTTGGTTTGAGAAATGAACATACCATCTTTGTTTTGTTTAATTTGGAGACCCAAAAAATAGTCCAATTCCCCAACCAAGCTCATTTCAAAAGTTGAAGTCATACAAGATACAAAATGTTGCAATAGCCTTTCAGCGAAGGAACCAAAAATTATGTCATCGACATAGATTTGAGCAATTAGAATATCTTTGCCAGTTTTTTGAAAAAAACAAAGTTTTATCAACCTCTCATCTTTTAAAACCAATCTCAAGAAGGTGATTTGTAAGTCTACCATGCCAGGCACGAGGGGCTTGTTTTAGACCATACAAAGCCTTTTTAAGTTTATAAACATGATTTGGATTATAAGGATCTTCAAAACCTTTAGGTTGTTCAACATAAACTTCTTCATTTAAAATGTCATTTAAAATAGCACTCTTAACATCCATTTGTTGAAGAGTGAATACCAAGATGACAAGCAATGGCTAGCATAAGACGGATAGACTCAATACGGGCAATGTATGGGAGAAATTTTTTAAACGAAATCGACTCTCTCTACTTGAGTATACCCATGAGCAACCAACCTAGCTTTATTCCTCACAATTTTGCCTAACTCATCGGTTTTATTTTTAAAAATCCACTTAGTTCCAATGACATTAACATTGCTAGGTCTAGGAACTAATTACCAACATTTTTTGCAAATTGGTCAAGATCTTCTTGCATGACCTCTATCCAAAATTAACCTTTTAAAGCCTCTTTCACATTCTTTGGTTCTATATTAGACACAAAACAACATGCACGAATATTTTGACAATCCAAGGAAAAATATGCATGGCTTACCATTTTCTTGTAGTCAACCCTTTCTTTCCTCTTAGTTTTCACACCATCGGACACCTCTCCAATTACAGGTTATGGGATGATTTTTCGAACCTTGTTAGGGATATCTTTGCTTTGGTCCGGACCGCTTCTGTTACATTGAAGCGGTTTGGTCGAATGGGGATTGCCCCGAATTTTTAGAAGTTGCAGAGGATGTTGTAGCATCTTATACAACATTCGATTCGGACACAACGGGGTTGTAGAAATTGCGGAGTTGTGGACGATTCGGGATCAATAGGAAATGTAGGGGTTTTAGAGTTTACTATTGGAGTGACCCCGGTTCGGTTCCATGAGAAGTAACTACTTCTATCATCTCCGAAACATCAACTTCTTTAGTTTTCTGTTTAAGATCAAAAAAATCATCAAAAACAATATTAATGGATTCCATAATAGTCTTGGTTCTAAGGTTAAACACACGATATGCTCGACTATTAGTGGAATACCCCATAAACACACACTTATCACTTTTAGAGTCAAATTTAGATAGGTGATCCCTATTATTCAAGATATAGCACACACATTCAAAAACATTAAAATATTTGAGATTAGGTTTCTTTCCTAAAAGGATTTCATAAGGAATCATGCAACAACCCGATCTCAAAAACACACAATTTACAATGTGACAAGCGGATTCAATGCTTCACCCAAAACCGTTTAGATAAAAAAATTAGCTTAGCATTACATGAGCCATTTCTTGCAATGTGCGATTCTTTCTCTCCCCACTCCTTTTTGTTGTGGAGTTTTAGGAGCGAAGTACTCGTGAGTAATCCCCTTGAATCGCAAAACGTGAAAAAATGAGAATTTTCATATTCAATGCCATGGTCCGATCGAATTTTAATCACTTTTAAACAATACAAATTTCGGTCACTTTTTATACCAAATCTTAAAGGCTTAAAAATGTCGATTTTCTTTTAAAAAATGACCCAAGTATATCTAGAAAAGTCATCGACAAACACAAAGGAATACTTTTTCCTACCTAGACTCTCCACCTCAATCGGACCTATAAGGTCGGTGTGGATAAACTCTAGACAACGTGTTGAAGCACATTGCTGAGTTTTCGGGTGAGGCGTACGAGTCTGTTTTCCCTCTTGACATGCCCCACAGATGTTAACAGATTTTGTATTAATCTTGGGCATGTCTTTCTGTGAGATCCCACATCAGGTAGATGTGAGACTTGCGTGTGCCTTATAAGTGGCCACCCACAATCACTCGGCACCAACCTATCCATGGACTTTTGGGTGGCTTGTGGTGGGCCAGTTGACCCAGGTGCTTAGTGGGCCAGTGCGTGGGCTATGCGTGGCGGACCAGACTTCAGGCTCGGGTCGTTACAAATGGTATCAGAGCGGGTCCCAGCCAAAATGTGTTAACACAACGCCCGGGGTGTCGATCCATTGGGCCTCCTTTGGGTCTTAACGAGGACGTCAAGGATTCAAGTAGGGGAGATTGTGATATCCCACATTGGGTAGCTGTGAGACTTGTGTGTGCCTAATAAGTGGCCACCCACTACCACTGGACACCAACCTATTCATGGACTTTTGGGTGGCTGGTGGTGGGCCAGTTGACCCAGGTGCTTAGTGAGCCAGTGCGTGTCGAACCGGGCTTCGAGCTCGGGTCGTTACACTTTCACAGCATCATGTCTTAATAGTTCCTCTATTTTTGTAAAACTAGCATACTTTTGATGCCACAAAGTTTTTTTTACTAATGGAACTATTATGACAAGAAAAATTGTTCCCATACGTGTAACAATTATTGGAGGATCCGGAACCAGCTAGAATACAAACATTTGACTCATCATAAACATCGCATGCATTCTTGTTAAACTTAACATATAAGTCATCATCACATAGTTGACTTATACTAATCAAATTGGCTTTTAAGTCATCAACAAGTAAAACATTTTGAAGTTTAGGTAACCCTTCAACGTCAAGGGTTCCTTTACCAATTATCTTACCCTTAGCACCTCCTTTATATGTTACATTACCTCCTTCAAACGAAGACTCTGTCAAGAATGACAAAGTTCTGTCATGTGGCGAGAACATCCACTATCAAAGTACCAAGATCCAAAGAACTCGTGATTTAAAAGAGGTATATGTAACACAACACTTTATATCCTATTTTTGAACCCAAACTGTTCTGCCCCTGTTCTGGTTTTTTGTCAGGATGTTGTAGCATCTGGTATGACATCTGAGCTAGAGGTATTAGAGCTAAGACAACGTTTTTAAACAAACGTTGTATTAGAGCTAAGACAACGTTTTTTAAAAAAACATTGTTATATATCTAAGACAACGTTTTTCAAGAAACGTTGTTATCTATTACAACATTTTTTAAAAACGTTGTCAATGTTTTTTTTAAGGGTTACTGTCCAGTTCCCAATCTCATTCCCGTCCCCGCACCTCCACCTCCACATCCACAAAATTACAAAATTGAAGTTGGCAAAAGAAGTACTTTTTGTATTTAAGATGCAAAAATTCATCACTAGTCCAAAAATTTTCATAAATACAGGAAAAATTTCAATATAGCACGATTACATTACTTGTACAAATCTGGACAAGAAAAAATTATAAGTCGAAACGATGTCCACTTCCCTTTCTTCTCCCTCAGAAAGCAAATCTTGATCTGCTCTTCCATTCACGACATTGCAATGTTGGTCCAAAAATCTCATTAACATTTCACAGCTGCAATGAAACAATTATCCAAAATGCATTTTAAAAAACCAAACATACCCACAGTCACATACACTAATACCCTAAACATACACTAGCACCATTTACACACACTTTGCCCCAAACACACCCACACTCAGTTTATTTTTGCCGACAAGTCCCTGTCTGCTCTTGTAAGTTGAAATGTTTTCTCAACACTTTGCACTGGACTCGTACTGAAATTCAATTTTTTCATTAAATATGACTGATGCAAGTGTATGAAAGCGCACACACACACACACACACACACACACACACACACACACACACACACATATATATATATATATATATATATATATATATATATATATATATACAACAACCTTAAATAAAAACATGCAAGACAACTAGATATTCATCTAGAACTGATTCATGAAAGGGTATAAAAATGATGATTCCCCTTGTGCTGGAGAGAGAGAGAGAGAGAGAGAGAGAGAGAGAGAGAGATGGCAAAGTCCTACAAAGCAGACTTAGAGAATGGAATGAAGAAGACAACATCCCTTAATTATTCCATTAGACAATTCATAGAAGAGTCGATACAACAAGACATGGAAATAAGAATTTCACGTAACAAGGAAATTGAGAGGATAAAACAATGACCTCATAAAACCTAGGGGAATACATAAAACCATTGAAAAAAATAATAACAAACAAATCATAGAAGGTGCAAATCTAAACAGTCAACCAGAAAACAGAGCAATTTAGCCTTTGTGGTTCAGTTAGCCTATTCAGTTAAGATGTTTGGTTATGCCCTCCGAGGAACAAAACAAAGGAAAGCCCCCAAAAAATAGGAATTGACATAATAAATTACTAAAATATCTTTAAAGGCACTAACCTGACACAGATAAAACAAAACCCACATCAGTGTTGAAGAGGGTTCCTTTTCTGCCCTGTATACAAGATGAATACAGTCGTTTAGTGTAGATTTAAGGGGGAAACTCCAAATACGATAAGACTCCTAGCTATAACAATGGTTGCAATCCCAACTCCAAACATGATAAGACTCCGATGAGCCTAAAAGATTTTCTAAACATTAAACTGAGCTGTATCAGATCATTCTATACAGAGGAAACAGATGTTGTCACAAGCAGAAAATGAGGAGTTGCAGATCATGCAAGGTCAAGGAGTTCCAGCACTTGTTGAGCTAACAACAAACGAAAGAAAGTAGTATAAGTATGAATAATAAGATAAATAATGAAGAAAATCATATGTCAATGAGCTGATTCACCATGTCAATCTTCTCAGGGTGATAATTTGGTTATTTGGCACAGAGTAATTTTGAAGAGCTGGTTGCTTGAAAAATCATGTATCATGGGTGCATGCAAAACAAATTCAATAATGATCTAGGTTCTCTAAAATTTTAACTGGAAATTCTAAAATCAAATTGCAGATATGCTTAAGAACTTGCAATCAGATAAATTGCATGACCTAGTGGGTGACGTATACCACGCACTAGCCCAAAAAGGCAAGTAGCGTTAGAGATGAATAACTATGGTTACAGTCCTCTAAAAAATATGGCAATATCAAACTAAAATCACATTGTATTTGGTTTTAAGTTAAAGGTATAGTTAAGAACACATGCAAACACACATAAGGCATATGTGATAATAAGGGGTAAGTATGACTTACAGCTAACTCATTTGTTAAAATATGTCTCAAATTCATAAGGATTTTGGAATCCTATACAAACTAAGAATGTATTAATTAATCCTAGAGTTAATTAGAGAAGGTTAAAAAATTTTATACTAGTTATAAAAGGATTCCTTTATTGACATGGATTAAGAGTCTTAATCCCAATTTGGTAAGGTTTTTTCTTAGAGCCTATATAAAGAGGTGATGAGACGTCAATTAGAGACAAGACCAAAAGTGAGAGAGACACAAATTGGGGAGAGACGGACGACGGACACAGTTGGTGGTCGAGGGTCTCGAGGTCTTGTCGGTTTTAGACAAAATAGTGTGTGGCTATTTTGGGCTGTGAAAGGTGTGGTACTCTGTGGGATCGTGTCAATCCTTGTAACCCTAGTCGGGCTGTGAAAGTTGTGGTACTCTATGGGATCGTGTCAATCCTTGTAACCCTAGTCCTAGGTAGGGTGGGTACATTAAAAACTCTCAATTGTAATTCCTCATCGTTTATAGTAGATTTGTTGCTTGCCTTAGAGTGGATTAAACCACGTAAATCCTTTGTTCCCTTTTGTTTGATTCCGTTATATTTTTTATTTTCTTGCCATTATTTCTCCTAATACTTGGTACTTTTATTTTCGACCGATTTCTTCCGCATTGAAGATAAAAACTTAGAATTCTTAATCAAAAAATATCCTCGTTTTTATAACAAACTGGTATCAGAGCTTTGGGATAGTCAAAATTATGAATCAAGAGATTGGAGTTTTGAAGATGGGGGACGTTAGAAATTTTACGCAATTCCAATTGGAGAAATTTAATGAAAGTAATGACTTTAGCTTGTGGCAAGTTAAAGTTAGGTATGTATTGATCCAAGCAGATCAAGAGATTACTTTGGAAAGAATGGAAGCAAAACCCGACGATACGAAGGATGAGGTATGGAAGAGAATTGATCAAAAGGCGGCTAGCACTATCCGGTGATGTTGCGCGGATAATGTCCTCTACAACGTTATCTCCGAAAAATCTGCTAAGGCATTATGGGAGAAGTTGGAGAGTCTCTACATGGGGAAATCTATGTCAAACCGGTTGTACCTAAAGAAGGAGTTGTTCAACTTCACGATGTCTGAAGGTACGAATATTCATGATCACTTGAATGCTTTTAACAAGATACTTTGCGAGTTGGCGAATATCGGTGTTAAAATCGAGGATGAAGATCAAGGTTTAATTTTGCTAAAATCTTTGCCACCATCTTTCAAGCATGTAGTTACTACTGTTATGCATGGGAAAGACAAGCTTACTTTGGGTGAGGTACAAACATCATTATTAACGGATGATTCTATGAACAAGGGTTCTAAGAATAATAATAATAGTGATGCTTTGTATGTGGGAAACAAAGTTAATCATGTTAGAAATTCGTCCGGTGAAAGTTCAAGTGGTGGTGAGAAGAAAAAGAAGACTTCCAAGATAAAGTGTTGGCATTGCAATGAGATAGGTCACGTTGTTCGCAATTGTCAAAAACTCAAGGATGAAGTGAAAAAAGAATTGAATTCTAATGCTAATATTGTCACTTTCGATGAGGGTGGTATTAGCAATGAAGAGAATAGCGGTGATGTACTTAATGTGACCGTGGGTGGTGCTAATTGACGAACTGAATGGGTTCTTGATTCTGGTTGTTCTTTTCACATGTGTTCCAATAGAGATATGTTTTCTACTTATAAGAGTGCAAGTGGTGATGTATTTTTAGCGGATGATTCTTCTTGCAAGATTAAAGGTGTTGGGACAATTAAAATCAAGACTCAAGGTGGAGTCAAAACGCTAACTGAAGTTCGTCATGTTCCTAATTTGAGGAGGAATTTAATTTCATTGGGTTCCTTGGATTCGAAAGGTTGCAATTAGACAGTTCGTGATGGAAAGATGAAAATCTTTCATGGTGGCCGTTTTCTCATGAGTGGAAACAAAAAGGGCAACTTGTTTTTACTACATGGGAGTGTCATTCAAGGTGGTGCTCATGCTATGTTTCAAAGTGAAGATGCTAAGTGTGAAGAAATTGGAAGTATTCGGTTTGGTAGTATTGCATGGAGCGAGTTCAAGGGCCGCTTGAACTCATGTGTTCGAGATCAATTCTAGGCACCCATGGTGGGGTGCACGACGGGCAAGCAATAATGGGCATAGACGATTGATGGAATATGAGCCAAGATGAAGATCTGTTAAAATATGTCTCAAATTCATACGGATTTTGGAATCCTATACAAACTAGAATTGTATTAATTAATCCTAGAGTTAATTGGAGAATGTTAAACAATTTTATACTAGTTATAAAAAGATTACTTTATTGACATGGATTAAGAGTCTTAATCCCAATTTGTAAAGGTTTTTTCTTAGGGCCTATATAAAGAGGTGATAAGACGTCAATTAGAGACAAGACCAGAGAGACACAAATTGGGGAGAGACAGACGACGGACACAGTTGGTGGTGAGGGTCTCGAGGTCTTAGCGGTATTAGACAAAATAGTGCATGGCTATTTAGGGATATGAGAGGTGTGGTACTCTGTGGGATTATGTCAATCCTTGTAACCCTAGTCCTAGGTAGGGTGAGTACATTGAAAACTCTCTATTGTAATTCCTCATCGTTTATAGTGGATTTGTTGCTTGCATTGGAGTGGATTAAACCATGTAAATCCTATGTTCCCTTTTGTTTGATTCCGTTATATTTTATATTTTCATGTCATTGTTTCTCCAAATACTTGGTAGTTTTATTTTCGACTGATTCGCTTCCGTATTGAAGATAGAAACTTGAAATTCTTAATCCAAGAATATCCTCGTTTTTATACCATCACTGTTATGAGACTTCTTTCCAAATGCTCAAAATAAACATTGAACTACAAAAAGTAAAAGAAAGGCCAACTTAATCACCTTCACTGCTCCTATCTTATCAAGCTCAACACCTACAACTTCCAAATTCAACCTCTTTAGGTTAGGGGCCCGACCTGCAATCAATGAAAGAAGAACATCAAAATTGAGAATCTACATTACCTGGATAGACATGGGTGTGGGTGTGGGTGTGGGTGTGGGTTGGGTGCGGGTGTGGCTGTTATACGCTAAATTAGGGAAAAATCCAAAAAAATTGGCTGATCCAACACTCGGATTCACACTCGTATCTGATCGTTGTAGCCGAGTCCAGGTAACATAGCTCAGAATGACAAAAGGGTGGGACAGAAGAGAGATAGATTTTTCACTCATTATATGCATACAAATAACTGATATTCACATAGCCAATTAATCAGAAAAGAAGAAATCATTGTAAGGAAAGAAATAGATTCACTTTGAAGAATTGAAAACATGCCAATCCAAGAGTTCTCAATAACCACATTAAAAATATAGATATGCCATAGCTCATGCCAATATTAAACTCTGCTGGATTTCATATTCATCCAGAAAGCAGTACTTTAAGAAGCTTGTGCCTAAAATGTTGTGTTTATGAACTGGAAGGGGTCAATCGAGATCACCACTTCTGCACAGTATACTTTCATCTGGAAACTTTTTATTTTTGACAATTAAAGGAAGTGTAGTTTAAAGAAGCTAGTCACATACTTTTTGAAATACAAATAAATTGGTATCAGTAGATACTTCATGCAAGCTTACGGACAATCACGTCAGCAGTTAGTAATTCTATGAGAGACACTTGGAATTACCAATGGCAAGGAGTATAACATCTGCCATCAATTCCTCACCATGATCTGTAATAGCTTTAATGCCTTCTTCTGTTTTGACCAACTGAAGTATTCAACCAACGAAAGATGGAAAAGAAGTTACTACCACTGGAAAGACAAGATTAGACCAGAGGATCTACGTAAAAGGTATAATCAATAACTACTAGCACTTAGCTTAATTCTTTTAACGTTGTTTGTGGATGTCAATTAATTCCCCTTCTTTCCAAATTTCTTGCTACCATAACCTTCATTTCATCATCAAAACCTCTGCATTATTGATTGCATTGAAAATTAAACAATTGGAACTAAAACAGAGAAGAAGCTGCAAAATAAAGCAACTTTCTAACAAGTACCAGCAATGTATGTGCCAAACCTAAAGAAGTGAACTTCTATAGTTCCATCACACAACTATTCAATCAATAAATTCAATTGTATATACCAGCAAGATAAGGAGTGCAAAGAGTGCACAAATTCAATTGTATCCAAATCGAATCCAACATTCAAAATTGACGAGACAACGAATTACATGAAGACATGCTTACTCTTTCACTAACATAACTCCGAGCATGCGATGCTCCATTCATATTTCTATGCCTTGTATGCCTTACAATATATAAAAAGTAATTGTATAATAGTTACAAATGTTTAATATATGATACGCTACATGTAATCTGTATACTTGGGGTTAGGATTTGTATATTTTACCATTGAAGAGAAACTTAAGAGCAATACTTATATCAAAATAACGCAATAGGTGGCTATTTGGAAAATCTTAAAGCTAGTGAAAGGAACTTACTAACATAGGAATCAAGTATGTCGACAGCTGAAGAAAGGCAAGAATGATAGCTTGAAGATTTTAATCAGAGTACCAAAACAATCACCAACCTGGTTTCACAAGAGGAAATATAAATCAAAAGGATAATATTTCATGTACTAAGTTACCTTAAGAACCCCAAAAGACTCGTATAAAACAAACAACTAAGGCAGAACAAGAAACATGTTTTAGTAAAAAGATCACAACTTCCCTCTAGAAAACTCCAAATAAGGAACCATTTTTTGCGTAGGATGGTAGACTTCTAGATCTTTCCAACCATACCAGCCTTACAATTTTTGAATTTCTACAACAATACAATTTTACACTCAAAGTAGACTCAAAATAAACCTGTTGACAGCAAGTTTAGGCCATTCTCTCTTAATTACCTTGAAGAAATTCATTTCCCGGGAATAGATGGGGAGCAACTAACCTTATTTCTCTTCGCAAATGAGCACCTAGTGATATTGTTACTTATGCACCACTGTTCGAGTAAGAGCCAGTTTTCTCGAGCGTTTTGGCCAAAACGCAGCTTATTCCCTAACTTAGCGTTTCAATCTTTGCGGTGAAAAGTGCGTTTGAAAACGCTTGAGTTTTAAAGCATTTGAATTCCTACTTTTTCCCGAAACGTAGATTTTAAAACGCGTAGAGAATAAAAGCTGCGTTTTGACATAATATATATCCCAAACGCATTTATAAAAAAGCCGCGTTTTAAATAATCTGCGTTTTAAAAATCTTTGTGTTTAAAAATGCATTTTGAAAACGCTACACCAAACGAACTCTAAATAACAGCTCACTATGAGATAGATATGTAAAACAATAGTCTCTGATAAGGAAAATATAGAGAGATGAGAAAAAGGAAGTTACAATTTTCATGTGCTTAAGGTTACTAGTTACTGCCATGGCTATCTGTGGCATCCTCAATCCGAAATGCTCTTTGAGTATCTCCTACCTTCCTGATTTTTCAAGGGTCAAAGCTGAAAAGGAGCCATTAAATTGATAATTTTGTAATAGCTCAGACCAAATTGAAGACAAGTTGGTACATCAACTTCAAAGGGGTCGTCCCTTGCTCTCCACATCAATAAATTGTTGATTATTTGTATTTTTGTAGTGATACCATATAAATTTTATTACTGTTGTACTTAATATATTTTCAAAATTTATTTAGGAGTTCCTATTTGTTGTTTGTTTTTAAGGCGTTGGGAGTTATTGAGAATTGAAATGCTGGGTGTATTTTTAAATGACTAATTAATGTAATTTATTTCTCGGTTAAAAAGAAAAGTAAAACAAAAACAAATAAACTTTGTCATCATTGATTTCCGTCCAACTATATAGTCTGGGTTCTTTCCATATCTCTCTCTCTCTCGGCTTTTTCATTTCTACCCAAGCCTAGTATATGCTTCTTCATGTTATATATTCATGCACGAGTGGAAGGATGCTAGTGGTCATTGTTACATTACTAGGCCTGAGATACTTTTGCAACTTTTTTTGGTTTCTCAAGGTATCTCTAGATCGAAAAACTCAAGACTAACATGAATAAGCTAGAGCAGTCACCTACCAATTGATCTAATGTAACTGGTTGATAGTTGCTTGAGATCCGATAAAAAATTATGAATTCTCATTGGATTTTTAGAATTTCTAGAGCGTATTTGAGTGTGTTTTTGTTTTTGAATTTTCTTTTAAAAAGATTGTCATTAAGGCTTGAAGCATAAAAGTAAAGAAAAAAATGTTCAATAACTCCCAAAACTTTTATTTTGTACAACTGACCCCATAACTTTTAACTTATACAACCCGACCCTGTAATCTCATTTAACGGACTAAACTCTAACGAAATCCAAGCGAAGAACCATCGACATGCAAATACGGTCAACTTTGGTCATTGGCGTGGAATTGCAATGTGCAAGGAATAAATTCGGATTTTTTGAATAGTACACAGACCACTAGTGCACTAAACCTAATTTAAAGTAAAACGTGTGTTGTATCAATCTAGTTCGAACATGGGATAAGGCACTACTCCAGCCAATCAGTCATTTTCTTGAAAGGATTCCTGTATTTTGCGAAATAAAAACCATCGACTTTTGACCAATAATATGTGTGACAATCTTTTGTGTCGTTGAAGCAATCGTTCCACATGGAATCTAAAAACCATAAAACATTGTACTTTTCATCCTAGCTAAACTACATTTGAAGATAGTATTGCTGAATAACTTCACATGGAAATCCCAATTATAATCTCCTTTAGGTGGTAGTATGTGAATGCCAAGATCATCATCGTCGAACCAGCTATCAAGTTCACATTGTCATCGACATTGTGAAGAGCAAGGATGCATTGGTGGTTCATTGCTGGTTCGGCGATGATAATCTTGGCATTCGCAAACTACCACCTAAAGGAGATTATAATTCGGGTTTCCATGGGATTATATTCGGCAATATTATTTTCAATGGTAGTTTTAGCTGGGGAAGAAACACCACAAAGTTTTATGGTTTTTAATTCCAAATGGGACGAATGCTTCGAGAATGCAAAAAAAATGTCGCACATATTATTAATATGTTAAATAATGTGAGGGATAAGAGCATAAAATTTGATTTTATAAACTTGAGGAGTATTTTGTCTTTTTGCTAGCGGAGGGGGGCGGGATCTAATAAATAAGGGTGTGATATTTAGTGGTTATGATAATTTATAGAGATTTTATTGTTTATGTATTTTGACATAGTGTTTTAACTTAGTGAAGAAATTTTGGTAAAATGCAGCACCACCCCCCATGGTGTGACTATGTTCCACCGCCCCCCCCCCCCAACAAACGTTTGGCTCGTTTTAGTGTCACGAATTTTGTTAGAACCCATTAATTACCTTTGTAAGGTGGGACGTGGGAGCTGAACGTAGCTACGGAACTTTAAAGGATCAAATTGGTAAAACTTGACAATGACAAAGGTTTCAACACCACATTATCTTCATCCAAATCCTTCATTCTTCACAATGGAGATCAATTAGATTAGAGAAGAGAAACATTTAAAGAGAAAGAATTAGGGTTTGCTGAAGACACTTGAGTTTAGAGAAAGACTCAGAATTATCGTGGTAACAAAAAAATAACTAGGGCTTCACTAAGTTGCATCTGAATCCTTGGAAAAGGCGGAGAGCATGAGGAACACAATTAGGGATTTGAGTCGTTTCCTATCGGGGGTCGGGAATTAAAGTGGAGGCCGCCAGTTGCATTTTCACAATTACATATGATGGTTTTAAAAGTTAACAGTGACGAATTGCCACGTATGTTCGTCTATGGCCGGAAGGATCTGCGACAAGGTGGAGCTCGGCTAGGCCAATGGGAGGAGAGTCGGCATCGTCGGAATCAATATCTTCTAAGTGCAGATAGTCAAGGAGATGAGAGAGCAGAGTGGTTTAGAGTTTTGTCCTCCTATGAGACAATAGTAATTTATAAATTATTATTATTGAAGACTAGTTTTACTTGGTATATTAAACGCACGGACATAAAGCTTTTTCAATTAAATTGTACTTAATAGAAATAAAACGTGTAAAAAGTCTAATTCTAACAAAATAAGTAAATAATAATTGTAACGTAAAGATTGTGAACATAAATTAAACAAATAATTATAACGTAAAGATTAAGTAAAAAATGTAAAATTAATAATACAAAATCACATAAACAAATAAAATTATTATAAATTTTGGAATACTTATATAAATACAACATTGGTCATTGAACATATATGTACTATTATTACTTCTATCACATATCAAAATTCGAACACTCTTAAGATTGATAAATTTAGACAAATTGACATAAAATAAAACGTTGTTACTTGTGTAACCGATATTCATTTGTGTATAAGAAGTGTTTGCTGAATAAAAAAATATTCTATTGAAAATATATACAAATAAAAATAAGTAAGTGAAAATAACACTACAACAAAAATGACTTTTAACAACGTTTTTAAAACGTTGTAATAGACAAAAGACAAAGTTTTTTAAAACGTTGTCTAATCCAACGTTGTCGTAGGGTCCAGTTTTAGACAACGTTTTAAAAACGTTGTCTTAGGTCTAAGACAACGTTTTTAAAATGTTGTCATAGACCTAAGACAACATTTTTAAAAAACGTTGTCTTTGATCTAAGACAACGTTTTAAAAACGTTGTGTTAGACCAAAGACAACGTTTAAGACAACGTTTTAAAAACGTTGTGTTAGACCAAAGACAACATTTTTAAAACGTTGTCTTTGGTCTAAGTTGTCTTAGATCAAAGACAACGTTTTTTAAAAATGTTGTCTTAAGTCTATGACAACGTTTTTTTTAAAAACGTTGTCAATGTTTTTTTTTTATTTCCTGAGTAACCTATTGTGTTCTTCCCATTTCCGTCCCCACACATCCACCCACATCCACAAAATTACAAAATTGAAGTTGACAAAAAAAAGTTTTTGTATACAGAAGCGACAACGTAATTCCATACACAAGCGCACAATATGATGCAAAACTCAACCATTAGCAAAGGGTACGCTAATGTACTCGATAAGAGATCTGTAACATTTATTTTACAACATTCCAGTTTAACCTATCTTGCAAAGGAGATGTATACAATGGAAAAGAATTTGAGAAAGAAAAAACAAAAAGAAGGAACAAAGAATTAATACTCGAGAAGTAGACTTCTTGTCGGCCAAATACATTCGCTCTCATTCAAGGTACGTACTCTCTCCGATAGTTCAAAGAAGTGGATTTCCTGCAACTCCTCGAGATATCTCAAGCAATGCGTTTTGTCCAAGCTTTGAGGGAAAACCTGTCACGAGAAAAAAATCATCTTAAAAAAATATGGAAGAAAAAATTGAATCTCAATTATAATGAATCTTAGCAAAAGAGTAATTCCAAACACAGTAATTCAAATTTTTAAAATTGTTATTATTTATAATCACAAAATGAAAAATGTTGTAATCGTTATGCACAAACATGGTTTTACATTAAAGAAAGAAGGATAAAACTCAGCGCAATAAGAGAGAGAGAGAGAGAGAGAGAGAGAGAGAGAGAGAGAGAGAGAGAGAGAGAGAGAGAGAGAGACTACCATAGAAAGGTCCAATGCAATCATAGATAGCTCAGCTTGTAGTCCTAGGAATATGCATGTCACCTTGTCATACTCTTCATTACAAATCTGCAGCATTGCCAAGAAAGAAGAAAGAATTAATGGCGGGTTTGACACCCAACAAAAAACAGTAGAACATAACAAAGTAAAGTACTAATGACAAATCAAAAGTACATTGCTACAAGACTTCTAGCCATTGTCATGGGTGCATAACAAAGAATTAATGGCGGGTTTGTCACCTTGTCATACTCTTCATTACAAATCATGTATCATGGGTGCACGCGAAACAGATTCAATGAACTAGGTTCTCTAAAATTTTAACTGGAAATTCTGAAATCAAATTGCAGATATGCTTACGAACTTGCAATCAGATAAATTGCATGACCATTTAGTGCTGCCATAGATGCAGAGAAAGAAGCTAAGTAGAGGGACCAGTGTGACCATTTAGTTCTCGTCATGAAGAGATGAGAGTTAACTGATGAAGAAAGGAGAATTACCCGTCAAAACTTGATGACAGTAAATTAACCAACTTCGGACGCAAATTAAGAAGAGCCTCCTGCATATTACATTACAGCATAACATAATGCATGTAAGGGAAGTTCCAAGCAGCATTGCAGATTAGAGTAAGCTCAGAGAAACAAATACAGTGAGCTTCCAGTTATTGAGTCTGCATAATGTTTATGGACCTTTCTCTGGTTTCAGGAATGCAATCATAATAAATGATTTCCTCTCCATATTTACCTTCTTAATACGCTGGCCAATCACCCTAGTCGACTCTATTGAAACTTCCTCTGGTTTCAGTTGGAGTAACTGTCAAAAACAGAAGATTAGTTAAAGTATTTACAGCCCTATATGGGTGATTATGCTAAATTAACCTATAACCCTGTTATTATGCTTTAACCATTGTATATTATGCTTTAACAACAGAAAAACATCACATCCACAAAATCTTCCAGTTGCACCAAAACTCGATAAAGAGAAGTCCATACAGTCGTCCCTCAAATAATTAATAAAGACGGGAGCATGAAAACTATTAACTATAAGGAGTATTAAGTATTAGGATTTCTTGTAGTTTCATCACATGAAGGATTTTGAGCTTTAACCGAACCATTTGCAAACAACACGTGAACAGCTCGCGAACATGTTTGACTCGAGCTCACACAAGGATCAGTAGCTCGACTAGTGCTTTTGTATAATCACTTCTAAACATGAACCAGTTCCTTTCCCAAAACCAAATTTAGCAGTCCAATGCATTTCTCTTTTCTGAGGTATAGTAGCAGAAACATCATTAACCTAACTTAAAATTTCTTGAATAGCCTTCTTGTCCACTTTGTCAATTACTATGCTAGTTAACTGGGAGAAGTAATGAACTTGAGGATTAAAACCAACTTATAATATGTAAGTGCGCATCTATACTAGTCATTCTTCTACAATAGTGGGGAGAAGCATGATATTGGAAGTGTGCACAGAGAGAGCCAGAGAAATTTGACATGCCACTAAGAGTAATATACTGTGTTGTCTAATAGTTGATTTAGAATGAAAATTTTGAAGATTGTATACAAGGGTTTGAACGTACCACTCCAATAAAAATAGAAAAGGCATAGACGTAACCAATCCAGGCAGGATCACCTCTCTGTAATGACTGTGTGAGTAGTAATATGTTAGTGACAAGCTTCAAACTCCAAATAGTTAAATAAAAACAATTAATATCATAGTAAATTTCATGTAAATTTTATTTTCAGAATTCAAATACTAAGTAAATGCTTCACTTCTCTGCTTTTGCCCCAGTTTTGCATCATATATGATCTAGTCTTTGTACTAGAGTTTATTCCTCATAGCATATCTATCTCTTCCCCACCCCCACCCCAAAAAAAAGGAACCAAAATGAAGAAACACTGATTCATTTTCACCATTGGCTTAGTAGACTTTCTTTCCTCCTCATCAAGATTTAAGTTGGCCTAACACAGATTTGAGTTGTACATAGGCAAGAAGGTAAACAGCTATATGCACCATCAACCAGTTAGGCATTTTCAAGATGGAACTCACCAGTAAGAGGTGGTTTAGTATGACAGGTCCCACAAATTGTGAAAGATCATTGCCAATCTACAAGTCCATATAAGAATCAGTAAGTTCAATAGCAGAGACCAAGAAGAATTCTCATCACCATAGCATGCAATTCGAAATATATGTCTAGAATTCTACAATCACTCTGAGAACTAGGAAAACAAAATTTCAGACTTCCATAAAAGAACCCATAAGATCCCCATGTCCATTTTGTGTCTCCTCTCCAACACTCAAATGCTTCTTACAAGGTAATATTTCTAACTGAAATTTCAGCAAAAAAGAAATTGATTAACTGATCATGTAAGATATTTGATGTGCGTTCACGAAGAAGGTTGATAAGGTAGAAAATAGACATGAGAAACCATTCAGAAGTGATTATCTTATAAACAAGCTGTATTTGTTAAAATGGATTTGATCACTAATTAAAATGCTTGAATGCCAAAGACGGGTATTAGGCTTTGTAAGTCATCCTAATCTCCATTACGCTAATGCTTTAGCAAGTGTTAGACCTGTAGGGATGTATGGTTAGCACTTAAAAAGAATGGGTTTTGTTAGACCTGTAAGCCACATGCACTTGTTAATATCAATATTAGGAAATTATCTCCATTGGGAATCAACACCAATGCAACCAATGCAATGCATTGGTGTTGATTGCCAATACAAATAATTTACTAATATGGATTATTAAAAGTGCCATAGTATAGCAGTATTATGTGTATGCATAGCAGTATTTTCAGTTCAATGCTGATGTGTTTTCTGCAGGCCTGCTGCATAGGGTCTGGTGGTCAATGTATGGGATCATTAACGAGTCATGGCAATTGAGAGTTTGCTTCAAATATTTAGTGGTAGCAAGGATCAAGATTTTATGGAGATGACACTTTGATCAGTGCTATGGGTGATTCAACTTTGAAGATTGCCAAATTCTTCCACCCTGTTATTAACCTATAACCCTGTAATAATTGCACAAGAAAAGGCACATCAGAACTTTTTATTAGGAAAGCAAGATGACCTAAATCCCTAAATAAAAATAGACTTCATCGAATAAACTGGTGGTATTACAATTATACTGGACAGAAGATTGAAAATCTCTCTATTTCTACTTTGTCAAAGGAGAGGAGATGAGCACAGAAGAGTTTGTCTTGGTATGTTACTCCAATTGGCTTCAAAATAGGACTGAGAGAGGACAGCACACGCAAAGAACCATAATACCTTTTATGGAAAACACTAATGCAACACCTACTTAGAATAAAGACAAAAAAGTATCTCTTTTAATAAACAATGTGAACAACTTCAGTGACTAGGAAAAGAGAGGGGGAAGGGGGCACAATTATATTGTCAAACATAGGTTTTGAAATTCCACATCCACAGCGACAGTAAATCAATTAGAACTCCGGAAGTGGATCAAATATAACTCTTACCGCGATGCAAAAGTTAGAGTCATGCCAAAGGATTGAAAGTAAAAGGCCCTGCAGCAGAGGCAAACAAGAAAATTCATTTTGTGAAGTGCTTGCACACAAGTAAACAATGTTAGGTCAACCAAATGAATTCTTTGCTTTAGCATGAGTCATACAACAGATTCCAATCTAATGATATATCTTGCATGCTCTTTGCCTTTTCGTTTTACCTTCCCTACAAGAGCAAGTATATAATCATTTAAGATGAAGGAACCAAACTAGTGCAATTGTATGAAATAAGAAAAAATATAACAAAAATATATATATAAACAAGTGTAGACACACAGATGGAAGCTTGGAAGTCCGGGATGCTGTTTCATAGATCAATCATCAAAGGCTTTCTTCAGCATCACCATTCAGGAAAATGTTGGTCTCTATTTTCACAAGTTTTGCGTGAAAATAGAGCGATGGTTTTTCTCAAAAGCTTCTTCTTAATGCAACAACTTTGAATAAGATGCTAGTGGTAAGGTTTACTTTAGCTTCAATGAGGATAAAATCTAGGGGTTTTGTTTCTTTTTCATCTACTTGAATGTCACTTTAGATCTAAAACAGAGAAAATGAGCAGTGGAGACCGGATGTGTGGTGCCTGCCAACATTTGAATTTCAAGAAACGTGATGCATGCCAACGATGTAGGTGTCCTAAGTTTGCTAGCACTGCTGAAATGTCAGCATATGGCATAAACAAAACAAAAATATTGGGGGACTGGTAGTGCTGCACAATGAACTGTAGAGCACACAACTTTGCCCAACTTTAGGCGTACACTAAAAGAGTGATCAGAATTGGATTGTTCTTACTCGAACCCACGAAACCAAACTTAGGGCTTAAAACTGGTTGAATTGAACCACAATTTCATAAAAGGAGGACTTACAGTTGGAAGAATGAGATGAACCCAGTTGCCACAATAATCCAAACTGCCGAAAAGAGATGAATTACGACTGTTGCCAAATTCGCCCTTCTGTTGTAATCGCTTCGACCCTACTATTCTCTGAAGGATTGAGATTCATCCAAGTCTACCATAACGGCTGCTAAGGAGATTCATCCAAGTCTATGCAATTCATACTTGACACATAGAATCGATAGAGAGATAGAAAGTGAGAGAACGATAGAAAGAGAGAGGAAAGATTGAACGAGAGTGAGATAGGCACTTACCAAATGATTTTCGACCACTATAGTAGCGATGCACGAGGAGTAGCAGCGACATACTCAGCTGTCGTACAAAGAGATAGCCGGAGACGAAGACAAAGAAAGACCGTAGTAGCGACCCACTCAGCTCGAGATCTTAAATTTAAGATCGCTTGCCCTTCTATTTCCTTGCCCACGAGGAGACTTGGCAATCCCGGCGATAGGCTGCGATCGATGAAGGGAATTTTCCATTTAGAGGAGAGAGAGCAGCGATGAGAGCGAGGAAACACATTTGGGGATTTTGACTATGGGGGTGGTTTTAAACAAAGCGCGAAAAATGGCTTACGGCGGGAGTGGAAAATATTTTGGGTCGACTAACACAACGTTTATAAAAACGTTGTTAAAATATATTCTACAACAACGTTTTCTATCAAAACGTTGTGAAATTCATGATTTTCAACAGCGTTTTTATACAAACGTTGTCTAATATATGATTTTAACAATGTTTATTTTTAAAACGTTGTCTAATGTATAATTTTAACAACGTTTATTTTAAAACGTTGTCTTAAATGTAAACCACAACGTTTGAAATAAAAACGTTGTCTATAACTGATTTTTAACAACGTTTTGCAAAAAACGTTGTGCAAAAAACGTTGTTAAAAGTCATTTTTGTTGTAGTGTAACTTTAACATGATGTCAAATATAACACGCCGAATAATTATTATATAACAGTTCAAATAAAAAAACAAACACCCAATAAAAAAAAGAATAAAATAACATTTAAAAAAATCAAGGAAAATAAAATTTGGCCTAATTGATAATTAATTATCCTATTTTAACCATTAAAAGACTAAAATCTCACATGAGCATATCATGTCCTTAACTCAATCAATATTATTGGATGATAGAATTTTAACACAAATTTAACTAATTATAGGTCAAGGAAAACGGCCCCAAAATATTCATTAATCACACTATATATATATATATATATATATATATATCTTCCACGACCCATGTTCGCCATATATATATTCAACATTCATACTCAGCAAACCCTAGGCAAATTTAGGGTTTTACGTCGAACTCATTTTTCCATAAAGTTTTTCAAAATGTTTCTCCCTATTTCTTTCTATCTTTCTCAATCGATAAAGAAGGTTTTTTTTTTCATACCAATGTCGCACTCCCTTCTCTTTCGAATAATTTTAGAAGAACGCTTTATCTCCCTTTTTTTTTCTTTTCTATCAATGACTCTTTGTTCTCAATCGATGAAAAAAGGTTTTCATTTTTGAATTTCAAAAATATCAAGTTTTAATTTTTACATTGATGTTTAGATAGGATGAAATGCACAAAAAAAAAAAATTAACATCTTTATATTATTCCATAAGATCTTACATTTTGGAGATGTAATATGGCATCTTGTTAGTTCTTTTTATTATATATTTTAAGCAAAATTTAATGTTTATGAGTAGCTTTCTACAAAAAGCTCTAGTCAACCCCTTCACTTACAAAAATGGCGTGGCTCCTGTTGGACAAGGTATCAAGGACAGTAACAATGCTTTATCTCTCTCTCCCCCTCTCTCTCTCTCTCTCTCTCGCTCTCTCGTTTGCTCTCTCTACTTTTGGTACACACTTAAAGTCAAATCTTTTTATTTCTCCACCCAACAAACCCTTTCTATTTCTTTGCTTTAAGAAAATTACAAACCCATTTACTCACATACACACACACAATTTATATGTCCTTGTTCATTACCCATTTGAGATCGTCATAAAGGAATTAAACAACAAACATTATACTCTCTCCGTCTCTAAATTATTGTTTGGGTTGACCCGACACACCGATTAAGAAAAATACATTTGACTCAATTATTAATATTGGTATTTGTGTAATTTTTCATTTTTGCCCCTAAGAAAAATTTAATTTTTGAAATTTGGAATCATAATTACTAGATTTTCGTCCAATAAATTTGAAATTTGAAATATGTGTAATAGCTTAGGGGTGGGTCCCATTGTGGGTCTCATAAATTAAAGAGTAGAAATTGTAAGGGCAAAATGGTAAAAATATTTTCCTAAAAATGAAAGTTACAAACAAGACAATTTTTCGGGACGGACGAAAAAGGAAAGGAAGACAATAATTTAGGGACGGAGGAGTATATAAAAACTACTCCTCCGTCCCTAAATTATTGTCATGTTTGACTGCACACCGATTAAGAAAACAATTGACTTGATTATTAATATTGATATAGTGTGTAGTTTCCTTTAATGTACATGTGTATGTGACCCATAATCAAAGTAGGGAGAAAAAGTAAGGGTAAAATGGTAAAATTGATATTCTAAAAATGAAAGTTTCAAACAAGACAATTATTTAGGGACGGACAAAAAGGAAAGCAAGAAAATAATTTAAGGACGAGAGGGAGTAGAGGAATATAGATGGTACTCCAAAGACGCATTGGGGCGTAAATGGGTTTTGTAAAACTTTAAAATTGAAGTTTTTTTAATACTAACTCAGGTTTAATTGCATCAAAAAGACAAGTAACTCTTGGTATTTGTTGAGTTTTTGTGGATTAAGGAACATCTCTGTTTTGGGAACTTTCATTTATATTAAATCTTACAAAATAGTGAAAATGTAAAAATGAAAGAGTACACTTAAATTATTTTCATCCATTTAATGTTGAGGGACGAAATGTGTAGAGAGAGAAATATAGGGAGGAGAATAAGTTAGGTGAAATGACAACTCGGTGAGAGAAGTTAAAGTGGGCGGTGAGAGTTTGTGTGTGTCGGTTGGGGAGAATGGAGAAAAGTGGATGTTGTTATGGGGAACGTGCAGATTAAATGGGAATATGAAATATTTTTAGGGAAGAGGAAGCAAAATGTTGGATTCTCTTATTAAGATAACTTTTTATTTTTGGCAACACATTTTTGCGGATTTTACTTTTTTTTTTTTTGACTTAGTACTTTATATATATATATATATATATATATATATATATATATATATATATGGGGAAGTATTTAATGGTTACTTTTTTATTTAACCATCAATGGTTACTCTCATTATCAATCATTTGATCAAAATTAAAAGTTGAGATTTAATGGTTAGTTGAAAAATGCAATTAATGCAAGTAGGTGAGTCATTTAATGCATTAAATCTCAACCTTTAATTTTTGATCCAATGGTTGATAACGAGTAACCATTGATGGTTAAATAAAAAGTAACCATTATATACTCCCCTATATATATATATATATATATATATTAAATAAGTTTAATAATTTAATGCAAGCATTTAATTCTCTTCCCAAGAAACAATGTATAAAAATTCCTATCCCAAATTAGCACACTAAACATTCTTCAAGTCTTAGACTATGCATTTACTATATTATAAATATGTCATTTACTATAGCATTCAATACAAGTAGTTATTTTATTACCCGGCCAACATATATAAAGAGCATAACCAAGACCAAACTTGAAACATGAACAATTAAAAGAGAAGGATTTGTATGTAACCTATGTATGTATAATACCATGAAAAACTTGTTATTTTTCCTTGTCTTATCATTATACCTTACACACACAACATACTCCTTTGGAATTACTCCGGAATATGAAGTTCACGTTATCAACAAAATCGTGAATAGCAAGAATCCATTGAAAGTTCATTGCTGGTCTGGTAATGATGATCTTGGCCTTCGCAATCTACCACCTAAAGGAGATTATAGATGGGGTTTCCATGGAAATTTATTCGGCTATACTATATTCAATTGTAGTTTTAAATGGGGACATAATGAACAAAGTTTTACGGCTTTTAATTCCAAGTGGGACGATTGCTCTGGAATGCAACAAGAGGTTGTCGCATATATTATTGGTCTATAAGACGCGATGGTATTCATTTTGCCAAAGCCGGCGTCGTTATGAGAAGAAATATGATTGGGTTGATTATTGCGCAATTTTTAGAAGTCCTATTTTTTGTAATTATTGATTGATAGTTGTTTGAGATTTGATATAAAATTATTAATTTCATCGTTGAATATTCAGATTTTCTAGACTGTATTTCTGCGTGTTTTCGTTTTGAACTTCTTTTAGAAAAAAATCCCTCATTAAGGTTTAGAGAATAAAAGTGAAATATAAAAAATGCTCAATAACTCCCATAACTATTTATTTTGTACAACCTGACCCTATAACTTTTAATTTATACAACCTGACCCCATTAATCCTACTTAACTGACGGAACTCTAACGACAACAAACTCGGGATCATCGATGTGCAAAAATGGTCAACTTTGATCACTAGCGTGTGTTTGCGTTGTATAGAGAATAAACTCTAATTTTTGATAGTGTAGAGACCACCGTGCACTAAACCTAATTAAAAAAAAAAAAAACATATGTTGCATCAATCGAGTTTGAACATGGGATAAGGCACTACTCTACCCAATCAGACTTTTTCTTGAAGGACTCCAATGTTTGACAAAATAAAAACCACGGCTATCGACCAATAATATGTGCGACAATATTTTGCATCGTTGAAGCAATCGTCTCATTTGGAACTAAAAATCATAAAACATTGTACTTTTCTACCCAGATAAAACTAGTATTAAAAATAGTATTGCCGAGTAATTACTTGCCTTGGAAAATCTCAATTATAATCTCCTTTAGGTGGTTGTGTGGGAAATGTCAAGATCATCATTGCCAAACCAGGAATGTACCACCAATGCGTGTTCACGATTTCGTTAACAATGTGAACTTCATAGCCCGTAGTAATGTGAATGGAATATGTGTGTGTGTAAGGTACAATGATAAGACGAGGAAACATAAGAGGCTTTTCATGGTATTATACATAGGTTTCATACGAATAATCGATACTTCTCTCACATGGGGTATCTATAAAAAATACACATTATCCAATTATGTGTATGGATAAAGTAATACAATAAGCCGCATTTTGATTACGTTTCACCAAAACTTAGTGGTACAAATGCTGCTAAAGATCAATTTGACCAAAATAGCCCTTTCTTATGTCTTTTATCCTTTCTTGCTTCTATTCTTTCTTCTTTTTTTCATATATAAATATATATATATATATATATATTTATATTTATATTTATATACACCAAAAGTAAGTATTAGCAAGTTCCTTAGAAGAGTCTCCTTAAAAAGGAATTCCAAAAGGAACTTGAAGATGAATATGAAAGTCGTGAGTATTTATAGATAAGACTTAGAATTAATGAGCATAAGATTAAAGGAAAAACAAGGGATAATGACACTACTAGTCCCTCGACTATGGCTGATTCCACCATTAGTCCCTTAACAAATTTTTTCATATTTTTGTCCCTTGACTATGAAAATTAGACACGGTTGGTCCTTTTGGTGGATGCCGTTAGTATTTTCCCGTTAAGTCTGTCATGTGCCTCTCACATGCGTTTAACCAAGGGCAAAAAGGGAATTTCACCTACATCTTCTTCACCAATTCTTCAAACACCAATCTCAGATTCATACACACACACACACACACAAAACCAGATTCAACCATGGCTCTTTAATAAAAACCCAGACCCAGATTCATACACACACACAAAACCAAATTCATACATACATACACACACATACACACACAGTCTACTCCTACATTTAATAAGCCTTTTTCTCCATTTCTCTCCACTCACACTCCTTCCACACAATCACCACCATAAACCACCGTCTACTCCTACACCACCATTCAACCACCACGAAAATGGCCTCTCTTTTCCTTGCCAAGAATAACAAAATCTCTTCGGCCCAAGCATCAAAACCCCGGATCGTTCGATGCTTTCGGCGGGTTAGAATAGCTAATTGATTCGATTCTTGGCCTTCTCGAGCTTGTACTTCTTCTTCACAGTATCGATTCAATTCTTGCACTGAATATTAGTCTTAGGCGCCTTGGAATAATCTTCTCGACTACTAACTATATCAGCAACCTCTTTCCTGTTTCGCCATTCCTCCGCTTAGCTCCACGCACCGCCGCCCCAAGCATCGATTAGCACCGAGGTAGCACCTTCGCTCCAGCAATCTTCCCGCCGCCTCCTCCGCCACCTCCACCACCGCCACCGCTACGCGGCCGCAAATCGGTAAGGCTAGGGTCAAGGTGTTCGAGGAGGCGCGGCGGCCACCGTAACCGTAATCCGCTTGTTCGGATGAGGGACTCGAGATCCACTTCCGCCGATGGATGTGACCGGACTTCATCATCATCGTCCATTATTCCCATTCGATCGATCGACGACGGCGAGGTTGATTTGTCGAGAGAGAGAGAGAGAGAGAGAGAAGGAAGAGATAGAGAGAAGGAAAATTAGGGTTTAATTTTAGAGTTGACCGGCAGAGGAAATTGATGGGGTGGACCTCCTTTTCCTCTTTTATCTCTTTCACCACTCTCTCTCTCTCCCATCAACATCACATCAACAAGGTACGTGAAATTTCTTAAATGCTCTTAACCAAAGTCACGTGTTAGGCACAAGACGGACTTAACGGAAAAATACTAACGTCATCCACCAAAAGGACCAACCGTGTCTAGTTTTCATAGTCAAGGGACAAAATTTGAAAAAATTGTTAAGGGACTAATGGTGGAATCGGCCATAGTTGAGGGACTAGTAGTGTCATTAACCCAAAAACAATGTGAAAAGTAATCTAAATTTTGAAATGAAACAAAGGATGGAAAATAAAAATTTTCATTTTGCCTCCATAATTTAGATATTTCTAGAATTTAGGTTTTAGAAAGATGGACCAACGGGTAAAATTAAAAGAGCCCATTAAAATCTCAAATAAAAATAGGCCTATTATTGAAAGTACCACAAGAATTGCTCCTCAAGATAAGTATTATGGTTAACCGATTTTTTATTTTAAATTTTTATAATTATTATAGGGGTGAGGCTATTTTCATTACAATTTTTGCTAACACACTTCATAATTGATTATTACATTAAATAAAAATATATTTGGACAAAACTACCCCTTAATTAATTACTAGCCATTTGAAGTGGATTAGTATTTTTCTTATTTTCAAATTACCTTTTAATTCCTAACATATCAACAAACGAGGTAGTTTTGCTTTTTTAATTATATTTATTTTTAGAAAAATTTATTTTTCAATTATGCTAATGCTAGTGTAATAGCTTTAATACCATCTTCTGTTTTGACCAACTGAAGTATTCAACCAACGAAAGATGGAAAAGAAGTTACTACCACTTGAAAGACAAGATTAGACCAGGGATCTACGTAAAAGGTATAATCAATAACTACTAGCACTTAGCTTAATTCTTTTAACGTTGTTTGTGGATATCAATTAATTCCCCTTCTTTCCAAATTTCTTGCTACCACAACCCTCATTTCATCATCAAAACCTCTGCATTATTGATTGCATTGAAAATTAAACAATTGGAACTAAAGCGAGAAGAAGCGCAAAATAAAGCAACTTTCTAACAAGTACCAGAATGTATGTGCCAAACCTAAAAAGTGAACTTCTATAGTTCCATCACACAACTATTCAATCAATAAATTCAATTGTATATACCAAAGAAGATAAGGAGTGCAAAGAATGCACAAATTCAATTGTATCCAAATCGAATCCAACATTCAAAATTGACGAGACAACGAACTACATGAAGACATGTTTACTCTTTCACTAACATAACTCCGAGCATGCGATGCTCCATTCATATTTGTATGCCTTGTGTGCCTTACAATATATAAAAAGTAATTGTATAATAGTTACAAATGTTTAATATATGATACGCTATATGTAATGTATACTTGGGGTTGGGATTTGTATATTTTACCATTGAAGAGAAACTTAAGAGCAATGCTTATATCAAAATAACGCAATAGGTGGCTATTTGGAAAATCTTAAAGCTAGTGAAAGGAACTTACTAACATAGGAATCAAGTATGTCGACAAAGAAAGGCAAGAATGATAGCTTGAAGATTTTAATCGAGTACCCAAACAATCACCAACCTGGTTTCACAAGAGGAAATATAAATCAAAAGGATAATATTTCATGTACTAAGTTACCTTAAGAACCCCAAAAGACTCGTATAAAACAAACAACTAAGGCGAACAAGAAACATGTTTTAGTAAAAAGATCACAACTTCCCTCTAGAAAACTCCAAATAAGGAACCATTTTTGCGTAGGATGGTAGACTTCTAGATCTTTCCAACCATACCACCTTACAATTTTTGAATTTCTACAACAATACAATTTTACACTCAAAGTAGACTTAAAACAAACCCGTACGTTGACAGAAGTTTAGGCCATTCTCTCTTAATTACCTTGAAGAAATTCATTTCCGGAATAGATGGGGAGCAACTAACCTTATTTCTCTTCGCAAATGAGCACCTAGTGATATTGTTACTTATGCACCACTGTTCGAGTAAGAGCCAGTTTGTTCGAGCGTTTTGGCCAAAACGCAGTTATTCCCTAACTTAGCGTTTCAATGGTGCGGTAGAAAAAGCCGCATTTTCAAACGCAGTGCGTTTAAAACGCCGAAATTCCTACCTTTTCCCGAAACGAGATTTTAAAACGCAGAGAGAATAAAAGCTGCGTTTGACATAATATATATCCCAAACGCATTTATAAAAAATGCGTTTTAAATAATCTGCGTTTAAAAATGCTGTGTTTTAAAAATACTACATTTTGAAAACGCTACACCAAACGAACTCTAAATAACAGCTCACTATGAGATAGATATGTAAAACAATAGTCTCTGATAAGGAAAATATAGAGAGATGAGAAAAAGGAAGTTACAATTTTCATGTGCTTAAGGTTACTAGTTACTGCCATGGCTATCTGTGGCATCCTCAATCCGAAATGCTCTTTGAGTATCTCCTACCTTCCTGATTTTTCAAGGGTCAAAGCTGAAAAGGAGCCATTAAATTGATAATTTTGTAATAGCTCGCACTGCATTGAAGACGAGTTGGTACATCAACTTCAAAGGGTCGTCCCTTGCTCTCCACATCAATAAATTGTTGATTATTTGTATTTTTGTAGTGATACCATATAAATTTTATTACCGTTGTACTTAATATATTTTCAAAATTTATTTAATTAGGAGTTCCTATTTGTTGTTTGTTTTTAAGGCGTTGGGAGTTATTGAGAATTGAAATGTTGGGTGTATTTTTAAATGACTAATTAATGTAATTTATTTCTTAAAAAGAAAAGTAAAACAAAAACATTTGTCATCATTGATTTCCGTCCAACTATATAGTCTGGGTTCTTTCCATATCATTTCTACCCAAGCCTAGTATATGCTTCTTCATGTTATATATTCATGCACGAGTGGAAGGATGCTAGTGGTCATTGTTACATTACTAGGCCTAAGATACTTTTGCAACTTTTTTTTTTTGTTTCTCAAGGTATCTCTAGATCGGAAAACTCAAGACTAACATGAATAAGCTAGAGCAATCACCTACCAATTGATCTAATGTAACCGGTTGATATATAGTTGCTTGAGATCCGATAAAAAATTATGAATTCTCATTGGATTTTTAGAATTTCTAGAGCGTATTTGAGTGTGTTTTTGTTTTTGAATTTTCTTTTAAAAAAGATTGTCATTAAGGCTTGAAGCATAAAAGTAAAGAAAAAAAATGTTCAATAACTCCCAAAACTTTTTATTTTGTACAACCTGACCCCATAACTTTTAACTTATACAACCCGACCCCTGTAATCTCATTTAACAGACTAAACTCTAACGAAATCCAACTGAAGAACCATCGACATGCAAATACGGTCAACTTTGGTCATTGGCGTGGATTTGCAATGTGCAAGGAATAAATTCAGATTTTTTGAATAGTACACGACCACTAGTGCACTAAACCTAATTTAAAGTAAAACGTGTGTTGTATCAATCTAGTTCGAACATGGGATAAGGCACTACTCCAGCCAATCGCTCTTTTCTTGAAAGGATTCCCGTATTTTGCGAAATAAAACCATCGACTATCGACCAATAATATGTGTGACAATCTTTTCGTTGAAGCAATCGTTCCACATGGAATCTAAAAACCATAAAACATTGTACTTTTCATCCTAGCTAAACTACATTTGAAGATAGTATTGCTGAATAACTTCACATGGAAATCCCAATTATAATCTCCTTTAGGTGGTAGTATGTGAATGCCAAGATCATCATCGTTGAACCAGCTATCAAGTTCACATTGTCATCGACATTGTGAAGAGCAAGGATGCATTGGTGGTTCATTGCTGGTTCGGCGATGATGATCTTGGCATTCGCAAACTACCACCTAAAGGAGATTATAATTCGGGTTTCCATGGGATTATATTCGGCAATATTATTTTCAATGGTAGTTTTAGCTGGGGAAGAAACACCACAAAGTTTTATGGTTTTTAATTCCAAATGGGACGAATGCTTCGAGAATGCAAAAAAAATGTCGCACTTATTATTAATATGTTAAATAATGTGAGGGATAAGAGCATAAAACTTGATTTTATAAACTTGAGGGTATTTTTCTTTTGCTAGCGGAGGGGGCGGGATCTAATAAATATAATAAGGGTGTGATATTTAGTGGTTATGATAATTTATAGAGATTTTATTGTTTATGTATTTTGACTTATAGTGTTTTAACTTAGTGAAGAAATTTTGGTAAAATGCAGCACCACCCCCCATGGTATGACTATGTTCCACCGCCCCCCCCCCCAACAAACGTTTGGCTCCTTTTAGTATCACGAATTTTGTTAGAACCTATTAATTACCTTTGTAAGGTGGGATGTGGGAGTTGAACGTAGCTACGGAACTTTAAAGGATCAAATTGGTAAAACTTGACAATGGCAAAGGTTTCAACACCACATTATCTTCATCCAAATCCTTCATTCTTCACAATGGAGATCAATTAGATTAGAGAAGAGACATATTTAAAGAGAAAGAATTAGGGTTTGCTGAAGACACTTGAGTTTAGAGAGAGACTCAGAATTATCGTGGTAACAAAAAAATAACTAGGGCTTCACTAAGTTGCGTCTGAATCCTTGGAACAAGCGGAGAGCATGAGGAACACAATTAGGGATTTGAGTCGTTTCCTATCGGGGGTCAGGAATTAAAGTGGAGGCCGCCAGTTGCATTTTCATAATTACATATGATGGTTTTAAAAGTTAAAGGACGAATTGCCGTGTATGTTCGTCTATGGCGGAAGGATCTACGACAAGGTGGAGCTCGGCTAGGCCAATGGGAGGAGAGTCGACATCGTGGAATCAATATCTTCTAAGTGCATAGTCAAGGAGATGAGAGAGCAGAGTGGTTTAGAGTTTTGTCCTCCTATGAGACAATAGTAATTTATAAATTATTATTATTGAAAACTAGTTTTACACTGGTATATTAAACGCACGGACATAAAGCTTTTTCAATTAAATTGTACTTAATAGAAATAAAACGTGTAAAAAGTCTAATTCTAACAAAATAAGTAAATAATAATTGTAACGTAAAGATTGTGAACATAAATTAAACAAATAATTATAACGTAAAGATTAAGTAAAAAATGTAAAATTAATAATACAAAATCACATAAACAAATAAAATTATTATAAATTTTGGAATACTTATATAAATACAACATTGGTCATTGAACATGTATGTACTATTATTACTTCTATCACATATCAAAATTCGAACACCCTTAAGATTGATAAATTTAGACAAATTGACATAAAATAAAACGTTGTTACTTGTGTAACCGATATTCATTTGTGTATAAGAAGTGTTTGTGAATAAAAAATATTCTATTGAAAATATATACAAATAAAAATAAGTAAGTGAAAATAACTTTAACATGATGTCAAATATAACACGAATAATTATTATATAACAGTTCAAATAAAAACAAACACCCAATAAAAAAAAGAATAAAATAACATTTAAAAAAATCAAGGAAAATAAAATTTGGCCTAATTGATAATTAATTATCCTATTTTAACCATTAAAAGACTAAAATCTCACATGAGCATATCATGTCCTTAACTCAATCAATATTATTGGATGATAGAATTTTAACACAAATTTAACTAATTATAGGTCAAGGAAAACGGCCCCAAAATATTCACTAATCACACTATATATATATATATATATATATATATATATATATATATCTTCCACGACCCATGTTCGCCATATATATATATTCAACATTCATACTCAAGAAACCCTAGGCAAATTTAGGGTTTACGTCGAACTCATTTTTCCATAAAGTTTTTCAAAATGTTTCTCCCTATTTCTTTCTATCTTTCTCAATCGATAAAGAAGGTTTTTTTTTTTCATACCAATGTCGCACTCCCTTCTCTTTCGAATAATTCTAGAAGAACGCTTTATCTCCCTTTTTTTTTTTCTATCAATGACTCTTTGTTCTCAATCGATGGAAAAAGGTTTTCATTTTTGAATTTCAAAATATCAAGTTTTAATTTTTACATTGATGTTTAGATAGGATGAAATGCACAAAAAAAAAAAAAAATTTAACATCTTTATATTATTCCATAAGATCTTACATTTTGGAGATGTAATATGGCATCTTGTTAGTTCTTTTATTATATATTTTAAGCAAAATTTAATGTTTATGTATAGCTTTCTACAAAAAGCTCTAGTCAACCCCTTCACTTACAAAAATGGCGTGGCTCCCGTTGGACAAGGTATCAAGGACAGAACAATGCTTTATCTCTCTCTCCCCTCTCTCTCTCTCTCTCTCTCTAGCTCGCTCTCGTTTGCTCTCTCTACTTTTGGTACACACTTAAAGTCAAATCTTTTTATTTCTCCACCCAACAAACCCTTTCTATTTCTTTGCTTCAAGAAAATTACAAACCCATTTACTCACATACACACACACAATTTATATGTCCTTGTTCATTTCCCATTTGAGATCATCATAAAGGAATTAAACAACAAACATTATACTCCCTCCGTCTCTAAATTATTGTCTGGGTTAACCCGACACACCGATTAAGAAAAATACATTTGACTCAATTATTAATATTGGTATTTGTGTAATTTTTCATTTTTGCCCCTAAGAAAAATTTACTTTTTGAAATTTGGAATCATAATTACTAGATTTTCCTCCAATAAATTTGAAATTTGAAATATGTGTAATAGCTTAGGGTGGGTCCCATTGTGGGTCTCATAAATTAAAGAGTAGAAATTGTAAGGGCAAAATGGTAAAAATATTTTCCTAAAAATGAAAGTTACAAACAAGACAATTTTTCCGGACGGACGAAAAAAAAGGAAGACAATAATTTAGGGACGGAGGAGTATATAAAAAAACTACTCCCTCCGTCCCTAAATTATTATCTTGTTTGACCTAGCACACTGATTAAGAAAATACAATTGACTTGATTATTAATATTGATATAGTGTGTAGTTTCCTTTAATGTACATGTGTATGTGACCCATAATCAAAGTAGGGAGAAAAAGTAAGGGTAAAATGGTAAAATTGACATTCTAAAAATGAAAGTTTCAAACAAGACAATTATTTAGGGACGGACAAAAAGAAAAGCAAGAAAATAATTTAAGGATAGAGGAGTAGAGGAATATAGATGGTACTCCAAAGACGCATTGGGGTGTAAATGGGTTTTGTAAAACTTTAAAATTGAAGTTTTTTTAATACTAACTCAGGTTTAATTGCATCAAAAAGACAAGTAACTCTTGGTATTTGTTGAGTTTTTTTGTGGATTAAGGAACATCTCTGTTTTTGGGAACTTTCATTTATATTAAATCTTACAAAATAGTGAAAATGTAAAAAATGAAAGAGTACACTTAAATTATTTTCATCCATTTAATTTTGAGGGACGAAATGTGTAGAGAGAGAAATATAGGGAGGAGAATAAGTTAGGTGAAATGACAACTCGGTGAGAGAGAAGGTAAAGTGGGCGGTGAGAGTTTGTGTGTGTCGGTTGGGGGAGAATGGAGAAAAGTGGATGTTGTTATGGGAACGTAGATTAAATGGGAATATGAAATATTTTTAGGGAAGAGGAAGCAAAATGTTGGATTCTCTTATTAAGATAAATTTTTATTTTTGGCAACACATTTTTGCGGATTTTACTTTTTTTTTTTTTTTTGACTTAGTAGGCTTTATATATATATATATATATATATATATATATGCATATGGGGAAGTATTTAATGGTTACTTTTTTATTTAACCATCAATGGTTACTCTCATTATCAATCATTTGATCAAAAATTAAAAGTTTAGATTTAATGGTTAGTTGAAAAATGCAATTAATGCAAGTTGGTGAGTCATTTAATGCATTAAATCTGAACCTTTAATTTTTGATCCAATGGTTGATAACGAGAGTAACCATTGATGATTAAATAAAAAAGTAACCATTATATACTCCCCATATATATATATATATATATATATATATATTAAATAAGTTTAATAATTTTATGCAAGCATTTAATTCTCTTCCCAAGAAACAATGTATAAAAATTCCTATCCCAAATTAGCACACTAAATATTCTTCAAGTCTTAGACTATGCATTTACTATATTATAAATATGTCATTTACTATAGCATTCAATACAAGTAGTTATTTTATTACCCGGCTAACATATATAAAGAGCATAACCAAGACCAAACTTGAAACATGAAAAATTAAAGAGAAGGATTTGTATGTAACCTATGTATGTATAATACCATGAAAAACTTGTTATTTTTAATTCCTTCTTATCATTATACCTTACATACACAACATACTCCTTTGGAATTACTCCGGAATATGAAGTTCACGTTATCAACAAAATCGTGAATAGCAAGAATCCATTGAAAGTTCATTGCTGGTCTGGTAATGATGATCTTGGCTTTAGTAATCTACTACCTAAAGGAGATTATAGATGGGGTTTCCATGGAAATTTATTCGGCTATACTATATTCAATTGTAGTTTTAAATGGGGACATAATGAACAAAGTTTTACGGCTTTTAATTCCAAGTGGGACGATTTCTCCTGGAATGCAACAAGAGGTTGTCGCATATATTATTGGTCTATAAGACGCGATGGTATTCATTTTGCCAAAGCCGGCCGTTATGAGAAGAAATATGATTGGGTTAATTATTGCGCAATGTTTAAAATGCCTCTGTTTTGTAATCATTGATTGATAGTTGTTTGAGATTTGATATAAAATTATTAATTTCATCGTTGAATATTCAGATTTTCTAGACTGTATTTCTGCGTGTTTTCGTTTTGAACTTCTTTTAGAAAAAATCCCTCATTAAGGTTTAGAGAATAAACTCTAACGACATCAAACTTGGGGATCATCGATGTGCAAAAATGGTCAACTTTGATCACTAGCGTGTGTTTACGTTGTATAGAGAATAAACTCTAATTTTTTGATAGTGTAGAGACCACCGGTGCACTAAACCTAATTAAAAAAAAAAAAACATATGTTGCATCTGATGCGTAACAAACGCAAGCCTTGTTGCTTATGAAACTCTTTGATGAAGATGATGAAAACAATGATCAAAGTTGCAGCGAAAATAAAAGATAAACACGAGTCACCGGTTAGGATTCACTCTCCTAACGTAAAGACCTCGCTTTGGATTCACCGGATAGGCTTCACTCACCTATCGTAAAGAATCCTTTTGAATATTACCTCCTAGACCTAAGGAAATAATAGACAAAAATAAGAACAACCTTGTTCTTTGAATTTTCTCCTTGAGAATTATATAACAATAATCTGAATTTTTACAACTTAGATCTAACCCTATTTATAGGTGTTTACAAAGCATCCTAATCATTAAAGGTAAAGAAAACTACTCCTAATTGTACAAGCATTAGTATTACTATCCTACCTAGGAATAGAAAGTCAACCTATACAAGCTAGGAATCAAAAACCTGGAAGGAAACTCGAAATCCGCCAAACTGCCTAGAGGGCGATCGCCTCTCGCCACAAAGCGATCGCTTTGTGGCCGCAGGCTGGTCCTCGAAAATGCCTCCAAGGCGATCGCTTGCTCAAGTAGGGCGATCGCCCTTAAGCCAAAGTCTCCAATGCCTTATCATCCCTCGTTGCGCATGTGACCTCCAAAGGTCTTCCAAACTCTTGAATCTTCCTAGTTTGCATCATCAACGACTCGAGAGACAATGTTAGACCATCTTCACCCACTTGTAATGCATCCACGACTTTGTTTGGGTCTTTGCGAAGATCGTAACTCAATGCTCCCGCATCATCCTCCCCTTCTTGAGAAAGAATTGGCCTCAATTCTTCAAGCATTTTGTCTTCCAAGTATGGTGATAAATCTCCCACATTGAATGTAGAACTTATCGAATACTCTTCGGGTAGGTCCAACTTGTAAGCACTATCACCAAATCTTTCAAGCACTTGAAAAGGTCCTTCGGCTCTTGGCATTAGCTTGTTCTTTCTTTTGGAAATCTCTCCTTCCGCAAATGTAGCCATACTAAATCTCCGGGTTGAAATTCCGGTTGCTTGCGACTTTGTTGGCTCTCTTCTTGTACATTTCGTTTACCTTCTCGATTCTTGCACGAACTTGTTCATGAAAATGTTGGATATCTTTCAATTTGTTGAACGCATCCGGTTGCTCTTTCCCTCTTCGAGTAGGCACCATATCAATTGGCAAACAAGGATTAACTCCATACACAACTTCAAATGGAGAATGTTGAGTTGCATAAGTTGGTGTACGGTTGTAAGCAAATTCGCATGAGCCAACTTCAAATCCCAATCTTTTTGAGTCTTCCCAACTAGTCCTCGTAGTAGCACTCCAAGAGTCCTATTGGTGACTTCCGTTTGTCCATCCGTTTGCGGGTGATGAGATGTGCTAAATAACAACTTTGTGCCAATTAACCTCCAAAGAGATCTCCAAAAATGGCTAAGAAACTTGCTATCCCTATCACTCACAATTGTCTTTGGCACTCCATGCAATCGCACAATTTCTTTGAAATACAAATCCGCCACTAAGGAAGCATCATCCGTCTTGTGACATGGCACGAAATGCGCCATTTTCGAGAATCTATCCACGACTACCATTATAGCATCCTTTCCTCTTTGCGTTCGTGGTAGAGCCACAATGAAGTCCATTGACACATCACTCCATGGTTGTTTCGGCACGGGCAAAGGCGTATATAAACCTTGATGGAATGTGCTCTTCATCTTTTGACATGTAGCACATCTAGAGATAATGGTTTGCACATCACCAAGCATCTTCGGCCAATAAAAGTGTTCTTGCAATAACTCCAATGTCTTGTTGATGCCGAAGTGTCCCGCTAGGCCTCCTCCATGAGTTTCTCGTACCAACAATTCCCTTATTGAGCACTTGGGAATACATAATTGATTGCCCTTGAACAAGAATCCCTCTTGTAGCACAAAATTCCCATTTGATCCTTTCTCACAATCTCGAACAATAGAACCAAAATCCGGATCCTCCTTATAGTATTCGCATACTAGTTTGAACCCTAGTAGCTTGGCATCCATCATGGTAAGCATAGAATATCTTCGGGATAATGCATCCGCTACCACATTGTTCTTTCCATCCTTGTACTTTGAAGAAAAGTTGAAGGATTGTAGAAATTCCACCCATTTAGCATGCCTTGGTTTCAACTTGTGTTGCCCATGAATATACTTCAATGCTTCATGATCGGAATGTAGGACGAAGTGATTCGGCCTTAAGTAGTGACTCCAATGATCCAAAGCTCTAACCATGGCATAAAACTCCTTGTCGTAGGTAGAATAGTTAAGTCTTGCACCTCCAAGCTTCTCACTAAAATAGGCAATGGGCCGCTTTCCTTGAGTCAACACCGCTCCAATACCCACTCCACTAGCATCACACTCAACCTCAAAAGGTTGTGAGAAATCGGGTAAAACCGGTGTTTTGCATAACTTCTCCTTAAGCTCTCAAAAGCTTGTTGGGCCGCCAAGTCCATTCAAATTTTCCTTTCTTCAAGGTCTCGGTCATAGGACTTGCAATAGTACTAAAATCTTTGATGAAGCGTCTATAGAAAGAAGCTAACCCATGAAATGAACGTACCTCCGTTATAGTGGTTGGAATAGGCCAAGATTTGATTGCCTCAATCTTTGTTTGATCAACCGAAACTCCTTCCTTCGATACCACATAACCAAGGAATGTTACACTTGGTTGCATAAATGAGCACTTCTCGAGCTTTCCATAGAGCTTGTTTTTCCGCAAAACTTGTAGTACTTCTTCAAGATGTCGCACATGCTCCTCCTCACTCTTGCTATAGACCAAAATATCGTCTAGATAGACGACCACAAATTTTCCCAAAAACGGTCTCAACACTTCATTCATCAATCTCATAAAAGTACTTGGAGCATTCGTGAGCCCGAATGGCATCACTTTCCATTCATATAATCCGTGCTTTGTCTTGAATGCCGTTTTCCATTCATCTCCTTCGCGCATGCGAATTTGATGATAACCGCTCCTCAAATCAATCTTCGAGTAGAATATAGCACCATGAAGTTCATCAATCATATCATCCAAGCGTGGCATTGGAAATCGATATTTGATAGTGATATTGTTGATTGCTCGACTATCCACGCACATTCGCCATGATCCATCTTTCTTGGGTACAAGAAGGGCCGGTACCGCACATGGACTCATGCTTTCTTCCACATATCCCTTTGCGAGCAACTCCTCAATTTGCTTTTGTAGTTCCTTCGTTTCTTCCGGTTGCATCGATATGCCGGTTTGTTGGGAAGTGGCATTCCGGTATCAAGTCGATTTGATGTTCAATTCCTCTCTTTGGTGGCAAACCCGGTGGTAGATCTTCGGGAATACATCCTTGAATTTGTTGAGTAGGGGTTTCATTAAGGGGTGTAGTTCCTCCCCTTCTTGGTTTTGGACCCTTGAGGAATAACGAGAATCGCTTGACCATCCTTGACGGCTTGTTCGGCTTCTCGTTCACTTGCCAATAAGTTTGTCTTTTGCGGGGCTTCTTGATGGGAACTATTTTGGAGGGTGGCAAAGGATTCAACTTGAACTTCTTACCATCCTTTTCACAATGTAAGCATTCTCCCTCCCTTCGTGGGTCACATATCGATCATATTGCCAAGGTCGTCCCAAAAGTATATGGCATACATCCATTGGAACCACATCACAAAGTATCTCATCATGATAATTTCCCATAGAGAAAGAGATTAGGGCTTGACGATTTACCTTGACTTCGGATCCATCATTGAGCCAATGGAGTTTGTAAGGACGAGAGTGGTTTGTGGTTGGAACCTTCAATTTGTCGATGAGGATATTTGACACGGCATTCGCGCAACTCCCTCCATCTACTACCACATCACATACTTTTCCTTGCACAAGACATTTCGCATGAAAGATTTGCTCCCTTTGTTCCTCTTCCATGGCCGTAGGCTTTGCGTGTAGAGATCTTCTCAAAACTAGCGTCTCCCCCTTGACTTCTTCGGAGTCAAACTCCTCTACCTCTTCTTCCTCGGATTCATCTTCTTGTTCTTGAGTTGCAAGGTTGTCTTCAATCTCTCGAATCTCATGAATAGTTAAGACTCTTTTGGTGGGGCATTCGGATTGGTAGTGACCATATCCTTGACATTTAAAACACTTTACGTTGTCCTTGCTCTTGATCGGCTTCTTTCCTTCGACCTTCTCACTTGTGGTACTCTTGTTGGGCTTCTCCGCTTGAGTATTGGGCTTTGGATTGCTCGGTGCCACGTTGCTTGTTGCCGAATTACTTGAAAACCCCTTTGAAAAAGTCATCTTGTTACCCACCCTTTTCTTCTTCACTTGTCGCTCACACTTGATTGATACCTTGCAAATTTCTTCAAAGGTAAAGCATGGTTGTAGTTCTACTATGTTGGCTATCTCGACATCTAGCCCTCCCATAAATCTCGCAATCTTTTGCTCCTCATGCTCTTGCATGTCACAAAGAATTGAAAGCTTCTCAAACTCCTCAACATATTGGGAAACGGTAGAATTCCCTTGCTTTAATTGAATAAGTTTTGTAAAGTTATCTTGTCGATAAGTACTAGGTAAGAACCTTCGATCAAGATACTTCTTAAACTTGTCCCAAGAATCAATCTTTGACTTTCCTTCACGCCTTCGTTGAGATTTTAAATTTTCATACCATATGGAAGCGTACCTTGTAAGCTTGAGGATAGCCACCTTGAATTTCTTGTGGTCACTATACTCCTTGTATTCAAAAATCCGCTCCGCTCTTCGAACCCAATCCAAATATCCTTCGGATCCATAGCACCATCAAAATCGGGAATGTCGAGCTTCAAGCCTCGATCGTCGTCCTCCCTAAGCCGTACTTGTTGTTGTCTAGGCCTTGGGCGCCTTACTTCCTTACTTCCTCCTCATCCGAATTGGATTCTTCAACCTCCACATGACCTTGTGGTCTCTCTAGCAAGTGCAACACGCGATCCATTCGTGTACGTAGTTCTTGCATCTCACGATCTCTTCGTAAATTTGCAGCTTGTTCCAAGGTAATTCCACGTGGGCATCCCGCTTCTTCCGCCATGATCGTTTACAAAGTTGGAATTTGTAAAAGACCTAAGCTTTGATACCAAATTTGATGCGTAACAAACGCAAGCCTTGTTGCTTATGAAACTCTTGATGAAGATGATGAAAACAATGATCAAAGTTGCAGCGAAAATAAAAGATAAACACGAGTCACCGGTTAGGATTCACTCTCCTAACGTAAAGACCTCGTTTGGATTCACCGGATAGGCTTCACTCACCTATCGTAAAGAATCCTTTTGAATATTACCTCCTAGACCTAAGGAAATAATAGACAAAAATAAGAACAACCTTGTTCTTTGAAATTTCTCCTTGAGAATTATATAACAATAATCGAATTTTTACAACTTAGATCTAACCCTATTTATAGGTGTTTACAAAGCATCCTAATCATTAAAGGTAAAGAAAACTACTCCTAATTGTACAAGCATTAGTATTACTATCCTACCTAGGAATAGAAAGTCAACCTATACAAGCTAGGAATCAAAACCACGGAAGGAAACTCGAAATCCGCCAAACGCCTGAGGCGATCGCCTCCTCGCCACAAAGCGATCGCTTTGTGGGTAAGCTGGTCCTCGAAAATGCCTCCAAGGCGATCGCTTGCTCAAGTAGGGCGATCGCCCTTAAGCGAAAGTCTCCAATGCCTTATCATCCCTCGTTGCGCATGTGACCTCCAAAGGTCTTCCAAACTCTTGGATCTTCCTAGTTTGCATCATCAACGACTCGAGAGACAATGTTAGACCATCTTCACCCACTTGTAATGCATCCACGACTTTGTTTGGGTCTTTGCGAAGATCGTAACTCAATGCTCCCGCATCGGCATCAATCGAGTTTGAACATGGGATAAGGCACTACTCTACCTAATCGGACTTTTTCTTGAAGGACTCCAATGTTTGACAAAATAAAAACCACAGCTATCGACCAATAATATGTGCGACAATATTTTGCATCGTTGAAGCAATCGTCTCATTTGGAACTAAAAATCATAAAACATTGTACTTTTCTACCCGATAAAACTAGTATTAAAAATAGTATTGCCGAGTAATTACTTGCCTTGGAAAATCTCAATTATAATCTCCTTTAGGTGGTTGTGTGGGAAATGTCAAGATCATCATTGCCAAACCAGGAATGTACCACCAATGCGTGTTCACGATTTCGTTAACAACGTGAACTTCATAGCCCGTAGTAATGTGAATGGAATATCTTGTGTATGTAAGGTACAATGATAAGACGAGGAAACATAAGAGGCTTATCATGGTATTATACATAGGTTTCATACGAATAATCGATACTTCTCTCACATGGGGTATCTATAAAAAATACACATTATCCAATTATGTGTATGGATAAAGTAATACAATAAGCCGCATTTTGATTACGTTTCACCAAAACTTAGTGGTACAAATCTTAAAGATCAATTTGACCAAAATAGCCCTTTCTTATGTCTTTTATCCTTTCTTGCTTCTATTCTTTCTTCTTTTTTTCATATATATCTATATATATATATATATATATATATATATATTATTTATATTTATTTACACCAAAAGTAGTATTAGCAAGTTCCTTAGAAGAGTCTCCTTAAAAAGGAATTCCAAAAGGAACTTGAAGATGAATAAGAAAGTCTGTGAGTATTTATAGATAAGACTGAGAATTAATGAGCATTAGATCAAAGAAAAAAACAAGGGATAATGACACTACTAGTCCCTCAACTATGGCTAATTCCACCATTAGTCCCTTAACAAATTTTTTTCATATTTTTGTCCCTTGACTATGAAAATTAGACACGGTTGGTCCTTTTGGTGGATGTCGTTAGTATTTTCCCGTTAAGTCTGTCATGTGCCTCTCACATGCGTTTAACAAAGGGCAAAAAGGGAATTTCACCTACATCTTCTTCACCAATTCTTCAAACACCAATCTCAGATTCATTCACACACACACACACATACACAAAACCAGATTCAACCATGGCTCTTTAATCAAAACCCAGACCCAGATTCATACACACATCACACACACACACAAAACCAAATTCATACATACACACACATACACACACCATCTACTCCTACATTTAATAAGCCTTTTTTTCTCCATTTTTCTCCACTCACACTCCTTCCACGACGGAATCACCACCACAAACCAACGTCTACTCCTACACCACCATTCAACCACCACGAAAATGGCCTCTCTTTTCCTTGCCAAGAATAACAAAAATCTTCGGGCCCAAGCATCAAAACCCCAGATCGTTCTAATGCTTTCGGCGGGTTAGAATAGCTAATTGATTCGATTCTTGGCCTTCTCGAGCTTGTATTTCTTCTTCATGTGATCGATTCAATTCTTGCCTTGAATAATAGTCTTAGGCGCCTTGGAATAATCTTCTCGACTACTAACTATATCGCAACCTCTTTCCGGTTTTGCTTGATTCCCTCTTAGCTCCACGTACCGCTCGCCCCAAGCATCGATTAGCACCGAGGTAGCACTTCGCTCCAGCTATCTTCCCGTCCGCCTCCTCGCCACCTCCACCACCGCCCGCTACGCGGCTGCTAAATCGGTAAGGCTAGGGTCAAGGTGTTACGAGGAGGCGGCGGCCACCGTTACCATAATCCGCTTGTTCGGACGAGGGACTCGGAGATCCACTTCCGCCGATGGATGTGACTAGACTTCATCATCATCGTCCATTATTCCCGATCCGATCGATCGACGACGGCGAGGTTGATTTGTCGAAAGAGAGAGAGAGAGAGAGAAGAAGAGATAGAGAGAAGGAAAAATTAGGGTTTAATTTTAGAGTTGACCGAGAGAAATTGATGGGGGTGGGCCTCCTTTTCCTCTTTTATCTCTTTCACCACTCTCTCTCTCTCCCATCAACATCACATCAACAAGGTACGTGAAATTTCTTAAATGCTCTTAACCAAAGTCACGTGTTAGGCACAAGACGGACTTAACGGAAAAATACTAACATCATCCACCAAAAGGACCAACCGTGTCTAATTTTCATAGTCAAGGGATAAATATTTGAAAAAATTTGTTAAGGGACTAATGGTGGAATCGGCCATAGTTGAGGGACTAGTAGTGTCATTAACCCAAAAAACAATGTGAAAAGTAATCTAAATTTTGAAATGAAACAAAGGATGGAAAATAAAAATTTTCATTTTGCCTCCATAATTTAGATATTTCTAGAATTTAGGTTTTAGAAAGATGGACTAACGGGTAAAATTAAAAGAGCCCATTAAAATCTCAAATAAAAATAGGCCTATTATTGAAAGTACCACAAGAATTGCTCCTCTAGATAAGTATTATGGTTAACCAGATTTTTTATTTTAAATTTTTATAATTATTATAGGGGTGAGGCTATTTTCATTACAATTTTTGCTAACACACTTCATAATTGATTATTACATTAAATAAAAATATATTTGGACAAAACTACCCCTTAATTAATTACTAGCCATTTGAAGTGGATTAGTATTTTCTTATTTTCAAATTACCTTTTAATTCCTAACATATCAACAAACGAGGTAGTTTTGCTTTTTTAATTATATTTATTTTTAAGAAATTTTTTTTCAATTATGCTAATGCTAGTGTAATAGCTTTAATACCATCTTGTTTTGACCAATGAGTATTCAACCAACGAAAGATGGAAAAGAAGTTACTACCACTGGAAAGACAAGATTAGACCAGGATCTACGTAAAAGGTATAATCAATAACTACTAGCACTTAGCTTAATTCTTTTAACGTTGTTTGTGGATATCAATTAACTCCCCTTCTTTCCAAATTTCTTGCTACCACAACCCTCATTTCATCATCAAAACCTCTGCATTATTGATTGCATTGAAAATTAAACAATTGGAACTAAAGCAGAGAAGAAGCTGCAAAATAAAGCAACTTTCTAACAAGTACCAGCAATGTATGTGACAAACCTAAAGAAGTGAACTTCTATAGTTCCATCACACAACTATTCAATCAATAAATTCAATTGTATATACCAACAAGATAAGGAGTGCAAAGAATGCACAAATTCAATTGCATCCAAATCGAATCCAACATTCAAAATTGACGAGACAACGAACTACATGAATACATGCTTACTCTTTCACTAACATAACTCCGAGCATGCGATGCTCCATTCATATTTGTATGCCTTGTGTGCCTTACAATATATAAAAAGTAATTGTATAATAGTTACAAATGTTTAATATATGATACGCTATATGTAATGTATACTTGGGGTTGGGATTTGTATATTTTACCATTGAAGAGAAACTTAAGAGCAATACTTATATCAAAATAACGCAATAGGTGGCTATTTGGAAAATCTTAAAGCTAGTGAAAGGAACTTACTAACATAGGAATCAAGTATGTCGACAGATGAAGAAAGGCAAGAATGATAGCTTGAAGATTTTAATCAGAGTACCCAAACAATCACCAACCTGGTTTCACAAGAGGAAATATAAATCAAAGGATAATATTTCATGTACTAAGTTACCTTAAGAACCCCAAAGACTCGTATAAAACAAACAACTAAGGCGGAACAAACATGTTTTAGTAAAAAGATCACAACTTCCCTCTAGAAAACTCCAAATAAGGAACCATTTTTTGCGTAGGATGGTAGACTTCTAGATCTTTCCAACCATACCAGCCTTACAATTTTTGAATTTCTACAACAATACAATTTTACACTCAAAGTAGACTTAAAACAAACCCGTACGTGACAAGTTTAGGCCATTCTCTCTTAATTACCTTGAAGAAATTCATTTCCGGAATAGATGGGAGCAACTAACCTTATTTCTCTTCGCAAATGAGCACCTAGTGATATTGTTACTTATGCACCACTGTTCGAGTAAGAGCCAGTTTGTTCGAGCGTTTTGGCCAAAACGCAGGTTATTCCCTAACTTAGCGTTTCAATGGTGCGGTAGAAAAAGTAAGGGTAAAATGGTAAAATTGATATTCTAAAAATGAAAGTTTCAAACAAGACAATTTTTTAGGGATGAACAAAAAAGGAAAGCAAGAAAATAATTTAAGGACGGAGGGAGTAGAGGAATATAGATGGTACTCCAAAGACTTTATAGTCTGCATTGGGGATGTAAATGGGTTTTGTAAAACTTTAAAATTGAAGTTTTTTTTTTAATACTAACTCAGGTTTAATTGCATCAAAAAAGGCAAGTAACTCTTGGTATTTGTTGAGTTTTTTGTGGATTAAGGAACATCTCTGTATTTGGGAACTTTCATTTATATTAAATCTTACAAAATAGTGAAAAAGTAAAAAATGAAAGAGTACACTTAAATTATTTTCATCCATTTAATGTTGAGGGACGAAATGTGTAGAGAGAGAAATATATTTGGAGAATAAGTTAGGTGAAATGGCAACTCGGTGAGAGAAGGTGAAGTGGGCGGTGAGAGTTTGTGTGTGTGGGTTGGGGGAGAGTGGAGAAAAGTGGATGTTGTTATGGGGAACGTGCAGATTAAATGGGAATATGAAATATTTTTAGGGAAGAGGAAGCAAAATGTTGGATTCTCTTATTAAGATAACTTTTTATTTTTGGCAACACATTTTTTGCGGGATTTAACTTTTTTTTTTTTTACTTAGCAGGCTTTATATATATATATATATATATATATATGAGGAATATTCTATGGTTACTACATCTCACTAACCATCAATGGTTACCATTGTTATTATCCATTAGATCGAAAATCAATAGCTAAGATTTAATGGTTAGTTGAAAAATGCAATTAATGCAAGTAGGTGAGTCATTTAATGCAATTAATCTTAACCATTGATTTTTGATCCAATGGTTTATATAATAGTAATCATTGATGATTAGTGAGATGTAGTAACCATTGAATACTTTCATATATATATATATATATATATATATATATATATATATATTAAATAAGTTTAATAATTTAATGCAAGCATTTAATTCTCTTCCCAAGAAACAATGTATAAAAATTCCTATCCCAAATTAGCACACTAAACATTCTTCAAGTCTTAGACTATGCATTTACTATATTATAAATATGTCATTTACTATAGCATTCAATACAAGTAGTTATTTTATTACCCGGCCAACATATATAAAGAGCATAACCAAGACCAAACTTGAAACATGAACAATTAAAAGAGAAGGATTTGTATGTAACCTATGTATGTATAATACCATGAAAAACTTGTTATTTTTCCTCGTCTTATCATTATACCTTACATACACAACATACTCCTTTGGAATTACTCCGGAATATGAAGTTCACGTTATCAACAAAATCGTGAATAGCAAGAATCCATTGAAAGTTCATTCTGGTCCAGTAATGATGATCTTGGCCTTCGCAATCTACCACCTAAAGGAGATTATAGATGGGGTTTCCATGGAAATTTATTCGGCTATACTATATTCAATTGTAGTTTTAAATGGGGACATAATGAACAAAGTTTTACGGCTTTTAATTCCAAGTGGGACGATTGCTCTGGAATGCAAGAGGTTGTCGCATATATTATTGGTCTATAAGACGCGATGGTATTCATTTTGCCAAAGCCGGGCGTCGTTATGAGAAGAAATATGATTGGGTTGATTATTGCGCAATTTTTAGAAGTCCTATTTTTTGTAATTATTGATTGATAGTTGTTTGAGATTTGATATAAAATTATTAATTTCATCGTTGAATATTCGATTTTCTAGATGTATTTCGCGTGTTTTCGTTTTGAACTTCTTTAGAAAAAATCCCACATTAAGGTTTAGAGAATAAAAGTGAAATATAAAAAATGCTCAATAACTCCCATAACTATTTATTTTGTACAACCTGACCCTATAACTTTTAATTTATACAACCTGACCCCATTAATCCTACTTAACTGACGGAACTCTAACGACAACAAACTCGGGGATCATCGATGTGCAAAAATGGTCAACTTTGATCACTAGCGTGTGTTTGCGTTGTATAGAGAATAAACTCGAATTTTTTGATAGTGTAGAGACCACCGGTGCACTAAACCTAATTAAAAAAAAAAACATATGTTGCATCAATCGAGTTTGAACATGGGATAAGGCAATTACTCTACCCAATCGAGACTTTTTCTTGAAGGACTCCAATGTTTGACAAAATAAAAACCACGGCTATCGACCAATAATATGTGCGACAATATTTTGCATCGTTGAAGCAATCGTCTCATTTGGAACTAAAAATCATAAAACATTGTACTTTTCTACCCAGATAAAACTAGTATTAAAAATAGTATTGCCGAGTAATTACTTGCCTTGGAAAATCTCAATTATAATCTCCTTTAGGTGGTTGTGTGGGAAATGTCAAGTTCATCATTGCCAAACCAGGAATGTACCACCAATGCGTGTTCACGATTTCGTTAACAATGTGAACTTCATAGCCCGTAGTAATGTGAATGGAATATGCTGTGTATGTAAGGTACAATGATAAGACGAGGAAACATAAGAGGCTTTTCATGGTATTATACATAGGTTTCATACGAATAATCGATACTTCTCTCACATGGGGTATCTATAAAAAATACACATTATCCAATTATGTGTATGGATAAAGTAATACAATAAGCCGCATTTTGATTACGTTTCACCAAAACTTAGTGGTACAAATGCTAAAGATCAATTTGACCAAAATAGCCCTTTCTTATGTCTTTTATCCTTTCTTGCTTCTATTCTTTCTTCTTTTTTTCATATATAAATATATATATATATATATATATATTTATATTTATATTTATATTTATATTTATATACACCAAAAGTAAGTATTAGCAAGTTCCTTAGAAGAGTCTCCTTAAAAAAGGAATTCTAAAAGGAACTTGAAGATGAATATGAAAGTCTGTGAGTATTTATAGATAAGACTTAGAATTAATGAGCATAAGATTAAAGGAAAAAACAAGGGATAATGACACTACTAGTCCCTCGACTATGGCTGATTCCACCATTAGTCCCTTAACAAATTTTTTTCATATTTTTGTCCCTTGACTATGAAAATTAGACACGGTTGGTCCTTTTGGTGGATGCCGTTAGTATTTTCCCGTTAAGTCTATCATGTGCCTCTCACATGCGTTTAACCAAGGGCAAAAAGGGAATTTCACCTACATCTTCTTCACCAATTCTTCAAACACCAATCTCAGATTCATACACATACACACACACACACAAAACCAGATTCAACCATGGCTCTTTAATAAAAACCCAGACCCAGATTCATACACACACACACAAACACACACACAAAACCAAATTCATACATACACACACATACACTCACCGTCTACTCCTACATTTAATAAGCCTTTTTTTCTCCATTTCTCTCCACTCACACTCCTTCCACGACAGAATCACCACCATAAACCACCGTCTACTCCTACAGCACCACCATTCAACCACCACGAAAATGGCCTCTCTTTTCCTTGCCAAGAATAACAAAAATCTCTTCGGGCCCAAGCATCAAAACCCCAGATCGTTCTGATGCTTTCTGGCGGGTTAGAATAGCTAATTGATTCGATTCTTGGCCTTCTCGAGCTTGTACTTCTTCTTCACAGTATCGATTCAATTCTTGCACTGAATAATAGTCTTAGGCGCCTTGGAATAATCTTCTCGACTACTAACTATTTCAGAACCTCTTTCCATGTTTCGCATTCCTGCTTAGCTCCACGTACCGCTCGCCCCAAGCATCGATTAGCACCGAGGTAGCACCTTCGCTCCAGCAATCTTCCCGTCCGCCTCCTCCGCCACCTCCACCACCGCCACCGCTACGCGGCTGCTAAATCGGTAAGGCTAGGGTCAAGGTGTTACGAGGAGCGCGGCACCGTAACCGTAATCCGCTTGTTCGGATGAGGGGACTCGGAGATCCACTTCCGCCGATGGATGTGATGGACTTCATCATCATCGTCCATTATTCCCGATCCGATCGATCGACGACGGCGAGGTTGATTTGTCGAGAGAGAGAGAGAGAGAGAGAGAGAGAAGGAAAAATTAGGGTTTAATTTTAGAGTTGACCGGCAGAGGAAATTGATGGGGGTGGACCTCCTTTTCCTCTTTTATCTCTTTCACCACTCTCTCTCTCTCTCCCATCAACATCACATCAACAAGGTACGTGAAATTTCTTAAATGCTCTTAACCAAAGTCACGTGTTAGGCACAAGACGGACTTAACGGAAAAATACTAACGTCATCCACCAAAAGGACCAACCGTGTCTAGTTTTCATAGTCAAGGGACAAAAATTTGAAAAAAATTTGTTAAGGGACTAATGGTGGAATCGGCCATAGTTGAGGGACTAGTAGTGTCATTAACCCCAAAACAATGTGAAAAGTAATCTAAATTTTGAAATGAAACAAAGGATGGAAAATAAAAATTTTCATTTTGCCTCCATAATTTAGATATTTCTAGAATTTAGGTTTTAGAAAGATGGACCAACGGGTAAAATTAAAAGAGCCCATTAAAATCTCAAATAAAAATAGGCCTATTATTGAAAGTACCACAAGAATTGCTCCTCAAGATAAGTATTATGGTTAACCAGATTTTTATTTTAAATTTTTATAATTATTATAGGGGTGAGGCTATTTTCATTACAATTTTTGCTAACACACTTCATAATTGATTATTACATTAAATAAAAATATATTTGGACAAAACTACCCCTTAATTAATTACTAGCCATTTGAAGTGGATTAGTATTTTCTTATTTTCAAATTACCTTTTAATTCCTAACATATCAACAAACGAGGTAGTTTTGCTTTTTTTTAATTATATTTATTTTTAAGAATTTTTTTTTTCAATTATGCTAATGCTAGTGTAATAGCTTTAATACCATCTTCTGTTTTGACCAACTGAAGTATTCAACCAACGAAAGATGGAAAAGAAGTTACTACCAGGAAAGACAAGATTAGACCGGATCTACGTAAAAGGTATAATCAATAACTACTAGCACTTAGCTTAATTCTTTTAACGTTGTTTGTGGATATCAATTAATTCCCTTCTTTCCAAATTTCTTGCTACCACAACCCTCATTTCATCATCAAAACCTCTGCATTATTGATTGCATTGAAAATTAAACAATTGGAACTAAAGCGAGAGAAGAAGCGCAAAATAAAGCAACTTTCTAACAAGTACCGGCAATGTATGTGCCAAACCTAAAGTGAACTTCTATAGTTCCATCACACAACTATTCAATCAATAAATTCAATTGTATATACCAACAAGATAAGGAGTGCAAAGAATGCACAAATTCAATTGCATCCAAATCGAATCCAACATTCAAAATTGACGAGACAACGAACTACATGAATACATGCTTACTCTTTCACTAACATAACTCCGAGCATGCGATGCTCCATTCATATTTGTATGCCTTGTGTGCCTTACAATATATAAAAAGTAATTGTATAATAGTTACAAATGTTTAATATATGATACGCTATATGTAATCGTATACTTGGGGTTGGGATTTGTATATTTTACCATTGAAGAGAAACTTAAGAGCAATGCTTATATCAAAATAACGCAATAGGTGGCTATTTGGAAAATCTTAAAGCTAGTGAAAGGAACTTACTAACATAGGAATCAAGTATGTCGACAGATGAAGAAAGGCAAGAATGATAGCTTGAAGATTTTAATCAGAGTACCCAAACAATCACCAACCTGGTTTCACAAGAGGAAATATAAATCAAAAGGATAATATTTCATGTACTAAGTTACCTTAAGAACCCCAAAAGACTCGTATAAAACAAACAACTAAGGCAGAACAAGAAACATGTTTTAGTAAAAAGATCACAACTTCCCTCTAGAAAACTCCAAATAAGGAACCATTTTTTGCGTAGGATGGTAGACTTCTAGATCTTTCCAACCATACCAGCCTTACAATTTTTGAATTTCTACAACAATACAATTTTACACTCAAAGTAGACTTAAAACAAACCTGTACGTTGACAGCAAGTTTAGGCCATTCTCTCTTAATTACCTTGAAGAAATTCATTTCCCGGGAATAGATGGGGAGCAACTAACCTTATTTCTCTTCGCAAATGAGCACCTAGTGATATTGTTACTTATGCACCACTGTTCGAGTAAGAGCCAGTTTGTTCGAGCGTTTGGCCAAAACGCAGTTATTCCCTAACTTAGCGTTTCAATGGTGCGGTAGAAAAAGCTGCATTTTCAAAACGCAGCTGCGTTTTAAAACGCTGAAATTCCTACCTTTTTCCCGAAACGCAGATTTTAAAACGCAGTAGAGAATAAAAAGCTGCGTTTTGACATAATATATATCCCAAACGCATTTATAAAAAAAAACCGCGTTTTAAATAATCTGCGTTTTAAAAATGCTGTGTTTTAAAAATACTACATTTTGAAAACGCTACACCAAACGAACTCTAAATAACAGCTCACTATGAGATAGATATGTAAAACAATAGTCTCTGATAAGGAAAATATAGAGAGATGAGAAAAAGGAAGTTACAATTTTCATGTGCTTAAGGTTACTAGTTACTGCCATGGCTATCTGTGGCATCCTCAATCCGAAATGCTCTTTGAGTATCTCCTACCTTCCTGATTTTTCAAGGGTCAAAGCTGAAAAGGAGCCATTAAATTGATAATTTTGTAATAGCTCAGACCAGATTGAAGACGAGTTGGTACATCAACTTCAAAGGGGTCGTCCCTTGCTCTCCACATCAATAAATTGTTGATTATTTGTATTTTTGTAGTGATACCATATAAATTTTATTACCGTTGTACTTAATATATTTTCAAAATTTATTTAATTAGGAGTTCCTATTTGTTGTTTGTTTTTAAGGCGTTGGGAGTTATTGAGAATTGAAATGTTGGGTGTATTTTTAAATGACTAATTAATGTAATTTATTTCTCGGTTAAAAAGAAAAGTAAAACAAAAACAAAAAAACTTTGTCATCATTGATTTCCGTCCAACTATATAGTCTGGGTTCTTTCCATATCTCTCTCTCTCGGCTTCTTCATTTCTACCCAAGCCTAGTATATGCTTCTTCATGTTATATATTCATGCACGAGTGGAAGGATGCTAGTGGTCATTGTTACATTACTAGGCCTGAGATACTTTTGCAACTTTTTTTTTTTTGTTTCTCAAGGTATCTCTAGATCGGAAAACTCAAGACTAACATGAATAAGCTAGAGCAGTCACCTACCAATTGATCTAATGTAACTGGTTGATATATAGTTGCATGAGATCCGATAAAAAATTATGAATTCTCATTGGATTTTTAGAATTTCTAGAGCGTATTTGAGTGTGTTTTGTTTTTGAATTTTCTTTTAAAAAGATTGTCATTAAGGCTTGAAGCATAAAAGTAAAGAAAAAATGTTCAATAACTCCCAAAACTTTTTATTTTGTACAACCCGACCCCATAACTTTTAACTTATACAACCCAACCCCGTAATCTCATTTAACAGACTAAACTCTAACGAAATCCAACTGAAGAACCATCGACATGCAAATACGGTCAACTTTGGTCATTGGCGTGGATTTGCAATGTGCAAGGAATAAATTCAGATTTTTTGAATAGTACACAGACCACTAGTGCACTAAACCTAATTTAAAGTAAAACGTGTGTTGTATCAATCTAGTTCGAACATGGGATAAGGCACTACTCCAGCCAATCAGTCTTTTTCTTGAAAGGATTCCTGTATTTTGCGAAATAAAAACCATCGACTATCGACCAATAATATGTGTGACAATCTTTTGTGTCGTTGAAGCAATCGTTCCACATGGAATCTAAAAACCATAAAACATTGTACTTTTCATCCTAGCTAAACTACATTTGAAGATAGTATTGCTGAATAACTTCACATGGAAATCCTAATTATAATCTCCTTTAGGTGGTAGTATGTGAATGCCAAGATCATCATCGTCGAACCAGCTATCAAGTTCACATTGTCATCGACATTGTGAAGAGCAAGGATGCATTGGTAGTTCATTGCTGGTTCGGCGATGATGATCTTGGCATTCGCAAACTACCACCTAAAGGAGATTATAATTCGGGTTTCCATGGGATTATATTCGGCAATATTATTTTCAATGGTAGTTTTAGCTGGGGAAGAAACACCACAAAGTTTTATGGTTTTTAATTCCAAATGGGACGAATGCTTCGAGAATGCAAAAAAAATGTCGCACATATTATTAATATGTTAAATAATGTGAGGGATAAGAGCATAAAATTTGATTTTATAAACTTGAGGGGTATTTTGTCTTTTTGCTAGCGGAGGGGGGCGGGATCTAATAAATAAGGGTGTGATATTTAGTGGTTATGATAATTTATAGAGATTTTATTGTTTATGTATTTTGACTTATAGTGTTTTAACTTAGTGAAGAAATTTTGGTAAAATGCAGAACCACCCCCCATGGTGTGACTATGTTCCACCGCCCCCCCTCCCAACAAACGTTTGGCTCGTTTTAGTATCACGAATTTTGTTAGAACCCATTAATTACCTTTGTAAGGTGGGACGTGGGAGTTGAATGTAGCTACGGAACTTTAAAGGATCAAATTGGTAAAACTTGACAATGACAAAGGTTTCAACACCACATTATCTTCATCCAAATCCTTCATTCTTCACAATGGAGATCAATTAGATTATAGAAGAGAAATATTTAAAGAGAAAGAATTAGGGTTTGCTGAAGACACTTGAGTTTAGAGAGAGACTCAAAATTATCGTGGTAACAAAAAAATAACTAGGGCTTCACTAAGTTGCGTCTGAATCCTTGGAAAAGGCGGAGAGCATGAGGAACACAATTAGGGATTTGAGTCGTTTCCTATCGGGGGTCGGGAATTAAAGTGGAAGCCGCCAGTTGCATTTTCACAATTACATATGATGGTTTTAAAAGTTAAGAGTGACGAATTGCCAGGTATGTTCGTCTATGGCCGGAAGGATCTGCGACAAGGTGGAGCTCGGCTAGGCCAATGGGAGGAGAGTCGGCATCGTCGGAATCAATATCTTCTAAGTGCAGATAGTCAAGGAGATGAGAGAGCATAATGGTTTAGAGTTTTGTCCTCCTATGAGACAATAGTAATTTATAAATTATTATTATTGAAAACTAGTTTTACACTGGTATATTAAACGCACGGACATAAAGCTTTTTCAATTAAATTGTACTTAATAGAAATAAAACGTGTAAAAAGTCTAATTCTAACAAAATAAGTAAATAATAATTGTAACGTAAAGATTGTGAACATAAATTAAACAAATAATTATAACGTAAAGATTAAGTAAAAAATGTAAAATTAATAATACAAAATCACATAAACAAATAAAATTATTATAAATTTTGGAATACTTATATAAATACAACATTGGTCATTGAACATGTATGTACTATTATTACTTCTATCACATATCAAAATTCGAACACCTTTAAGATTGATAAATTTAGACAAATTGACATAAAATAAAACGTTGTTACTTGTGTAACCGATATACATTTGTGTATAAGAAGTGTTTGCTGAATAAAAAAATATTCTATTGAAAATATATACAAATAAAAATAAGTAAGTGAAAATAACTTTAACATGATGTCAAATATAACACGCCGAATAATTATTATATAACAGTTCAAATAAAAAACAAACACCCAATAAAAAGAGAATAAAATAACATTTAAAAAATCAAGGAAAAAAATTTGGCCTAATTGATAATTAATTATCCTATTTTAACCATTAAAAGACTAAAATCTCACATGAGCATATCATGTCCTTAACTCAATCAATATTATTGGATGATAGGATTTTAACACAAATTTAACTAATCATAGGTCAAGGAAAACTGGCCCCAAAATATTCACTAATCACACTATATATATATATATATATATATATATATATATATATATATATATTCTTCCACGACCCATGTTCGCCATATATATATATTCAACATTCATACTCAGCAAACCTTAGGCAAATTTAGGGTTTTACGTCGAACTCATTTTTCCATAAAGTTTTTCAAAATGTTTCTCCCTATTTCTTTCTATCTTTCTCAATTGATAAAGAAGGTTTTTTTTTTTTTTCATACCGATGTCGCACTCCCTTCTCTTTCGAATAATTTTAGAAGAACGCTTTATCTCCCTTTTTTTTCTATCAATGACTCTTTGTTCTCAATCGATGAAAAAGGTTTTCATTTTTGAATTTCAATAATATCAAGTTTTAATTTTTACATTGATGTTTAGATAGGATGAAATGCACAAAAAATATTATAACATCTTTATATTATTCCATAAGATCTTACATTTTGGTGATGTATTATGGCATCTTGTTAGTTCTTTTTATTATATATTTTAAGCAAAATTTAATGTTTATGTATAGCTTTCTACAAAAAGCTCTTGTCAACCCCTTCGCTTACAAAAATGGCGTGGTTCCTGTTGGACAAGGTATCAAGGACAGTAACAATGTTTTATCTCTCTCTCCCTCTCTCTCTCTCTCTCTCTCTCTCTCTCTCTCTCTAGCTCACTCTCTCGTTTGCTCTCTGTGACGACCCAACCCCGACCCCGAGATGGGAACGCGGGTCGTGCCGTCCAAATAAGGACTACAATCATGCAAGGACTCAATCATCAAAACTAACGTGACGCAACATTGGACACGAAATAAAACTCGGCATTAAAAAGCCGGAATATTTTAAAACTTCAAAACCCGATATAACAATTAATAACAAGTAAACCAAGTCATCGGCAAATTACAGCCGGAACCCAACACTAACAAGTCATGCTAATATATAAACACCTCGACGGCTAAACATGCCGGAGAAACCACATCAATAAACAAGAGCTAAAGGGATGCTCGGCGGAAGTCTTAACAAGTGAACCATATACATGTAAACAAGGCTCGGCCAACAAGTGCCGGCAAATAACAAGAGACATAAGTAGAATATTCATTTAGTCTACAACAAGTACAAGTTACTATGATTACACATTCCCAAGCTAAGTCTAAATGACTTGCTTAAACCCAACGTCCTTGCAAAAGAAGAAACCAAAAGCCAACGCTACCACCTCTAGGTGAACGATCACGAGCACGAGAAGACGATCAACCTCGAGAAGACGGACCTGGACGACTAGGATCTAAAACAAAAAGGGAGGGGTAAGTCATAAAGACTTTGTAAGTAACCAATATGCATGACAGATATAATGCAAGGCATACATAGCACGTATCAAGCAAGATCATGTTAGCACGTAGTTCTCATGTCGCGATGCACATTGTTTTCACATAGGTGCGTAATTAAATCACATAGGATTAGGATATGTTATAGAACCGGTGCCGCTTCGTAGTCCCCGAAATAGACAAGGTTATCACGATTGTATTTGTCGGATGCACGTGTATGATACATCGACCACGATTAGTATTATTCCAAGCGCCCTTTGGTTACGACATGGTACTCTTCTCCACCGTGATCGGTAGTGAAGGGTGTGTGCAAGTTATGGTATGGCGACCCATCATCATCATGAACCTCATGATTCATGACTATGATGCATCGTTAACCATCGATACAATTCACGTAATGCCGGACTAATGGTATGTCAAGTAGGTATTTACTTGTCATACAAATCAAGTAAGGAGCAAGTTCGACAAGAGCGAACTTGTCCGAGTCAAGTAGATGTTTACTCACGTAATAAATCAAGTAATGGAGCGAGGTCGACAAGAGCGACTCGTCCGATCAAGTAGGCATGTTATTCTATAATGTACAAGTCGAGCAATAGATCAATCATGTCAAGAATTCCCAAGAACTAATTTACAATTCAATTGAACTCTAAACGTCGTAGGGATTTATTTGTAGAGTCGGTATTGTTCAATGACTCTCTAAAGCAACTCCGATGAGTTATTGCTAAAATATTCCTAAGTAGCGAATGAATGCTATGTGCAATTCATGGCTCTTTTCTAAGTTCTCGATTCATATATAATTAGACTATATGTCATTCATGACTTTTAGTCCATCAAGATTTAAGTTCCCAATTGTGAACCTTAACATGTTCATCACTTTTGAAGTTGATGAATTTAACAAGTCCAAGAACAAAAGTCATTCCAAGTTCATCCTAGAACATTATTCATACTTGACACAAGTCCAAATTATCAATTATGAGTCATTAACCCAAAATTTACAGAAATTTAACTTAAGGAATTTCAAGTTTTTAACATGATGCATGTCTCCTTAAACATGTAAGCTAAAACTATCATGAAGGGAGCATACTTGATATTGAGCATACAAAACAAGGGATTGGGTACTTACCTCAAATACACAAATCAAACCAACAAAAGAAGAATCAAAGCCTCCCAAGTTGTTTCTCTAGTCTCAAGGAACACAAATATGGCTTTGCATGCAAGAATCTATGGTTGGATGAGGAGGAAAGTGAAAACACACACTAATCTCACACTATTTCTCTCACACAAGCTTTCTCTCACACCATGGATGAAGAAAGAAGAGAAATGGTGTTAATGTGGATGGTTCTCAGGTGTTTTAGGTGTAAAAGGACGAGTCAAACAACCAAGGTACGTTTAAGTTGGTCAAGGGGCAAAACTGTCACGTTTACAAAGCAGGAAAAATAGGGCAACCATTCTGGATGTTGCGCGGCCGCCTAGGCGGCCGCCTAGGCGCCAGCCTAAGCGCCCGCTCAGCCACCAGTTTCTCCAAACTCGACTTTCTGCCAAATGAGCGCTCGCCCAGGCGCTCGCCCATCCTCCAGTGCACTCTAAAAACATGAAATGTGGTCTAGAAAAGTCCCAAAAAGTTGTCCAAAGGTTCCATGATGGTTCTAACACTTAAGTGAAGCTAGAACACTAAGCAAAGGCCTCCGAAAAGTCTCAAAACCAAAGTAAACGAATAACATACCAAATCAAGTGCAATAAAGTTGAAACTTCTAACACATATTCATACACTTAAAAAGCGTATAACCATCTCAATCGCAAGTACATATGAAAGATATTTGCACATGAAATAACGATGTTAAAACATAAGACGTAATATAGAACGAATGCAAATGATGCAATAAAGAGAACTAGGGTGTCACACTCTCTCTACTTTTGGTACACAGTTAAAGTCAAATCTTTTAATTTCTCCACCCAACAAACTCTTTCTACTTTTGGTACACACTTAAAGTCAAATCTTTTTATTTCTCCACCCAACAAACCCTTTCTATTTCTTTGCTTCAAGAAAATTACAAATCCATTTACACACATACACACACACAATTTATATGTCCTTGTTCATTACCCATTTAAGACCATCATAAAGGAATTAAACTACAAACATTATACTCTCTCCCTCTCTAAATTATTGTCGGGGTTGACCCGACACACCGATTAAGAAAAATACATTTGATTCAATTATTAATATTGATATTTGTGTGATTTTTCATTTTTGCCCCTAAGAAAAATTTACTTTTTGAAATTTGGAATCATGATTACTAGATTTTCCTCCAATAAATTTGAAATTTGAAATATGTGTGTAATAGCTTAGGGGTGCGTCCCATTGTGGGTCTCATAAATTAAAGAGTAGAAATTGTAAGGGCAAAATGGTAAAAATATTTTCCTAAAAATGAAAGTTATAAACAAGACAATTTTTCTGGGACGGGCGAAAAAGAAAAGAAAGACAATAATTTAGGGACGGAGGAAGTATATAAAAAAACTACTCCCTCCGTCCCTAAATTATTGTCTTGTTTGACCTGGTACACTGATTAAGAAAAAACAATTGACTTGATTATTAATATTGATATAGTGTGTAGTTTCCTTTAATGTACATGTGTATGTGACCCATAATCAAAGTAGGGAGAAAAAGTAAGGGTAAAATGGTAAAATTGATATTCTAAAAATGAAAGTTTCAAACAAGACAATTATTTAGGGACGGACAAAAAAGGAAAGCAAGAAAATAATTTAAGGACGGAGGGAGTAGAGGAATATAGATGGTACTCCAAAGACTTTATAGTCTGCATTGGGGATGTAAATGGGTTTTGTAAAACTTTAAAATTGAAGTTTTTTTTTAATACTAACTCAGGTTTAATTGCATCAAAAAAGGCAAGTAACTCTTGGTATTTGTTGAGTTTTTTGTGGATTAAGGAACATCTCTGTATTTGGGAACTTTCATTTATATTAAATCTTACAAAATAGTGAAAAAGTAAAAAATGAAAGAGTACACTTCAATTATTTTCATCCATTTAATGTTGAGGGACGAAATGTGTAGAGAGAGAAATATATGGTGGAGAATAAGTTAGGTGAAAAGGCAACTCGGTGAGAGAGAAGGTGAAGTGGGCGGTGAGAGTTTGTGTGTGTGGGTTGGGGGAGAGTGGAGAAAAGTGGATGTTGTTATGGGGAACGTGCAGATTAAATGGGAATATGAAATATTTTTAGGGAAGAGGAAGCAAAATGTTGGATTCTCTTATTAAGATAACTTTTATTTTTGGCAACACATTTTTGCGGGATTTTACTTTTTTTTTTACTTAGTAGGCTTTATATATATATATATATATATATATATATGAGAATATTCAATGGTTACTACATCTCACTAACCATCAATGGTTACCATTGTTATTATCCATTAGATCGAAAATCAATAGCTAAGATTTAATGGTTAGTTGAAAAATGCAATTAATGCAATTAGGTGAGTCATTTAATGCAATTAATCTTAACCATTGATTTTTGATCCAATGGTTTATATAATAGTAATCATTGATGATTAGTGAGATGTAGTAACCATTGAATACTTTCATATATATATATATATATATATATATATATATATATATATTAAATAAGTTTAATAATTTAATGCAAGCATTTAATTCTCTTCCCAAGAAACAATGTATAAAAATTCCTATCCCAAATTAGCACACTAAACATTCTTCAAGTCTTAGACTATGCATTTACTATATTATAAATATGTCATTTACTATAGCATTCAATACAAGTAGTTATTTTATTACCCGGCCAACATATATAAAGAGCATAACCAAGACCAAACTTGAAACATGAACAATTAAAAGAGAAGGATTTGTATGTAACCTATGTATGTATAATACCATGAAAAACTTGTTATTTTTCCTCGTCTTATCATTATACCTTACATACACAACATACTCCTTTGGAATTACTCCGAATATGAAGTTCACGTTATCAACAAAATCGTGAATAGCAAGAATCCATTGAAAGTTCATTCTTCCGGTAATGATGATCTTGGCTTTCGCAATCTACCACCTAAAGGAGATTATAGATGGGGTTTCCATGGAAATTTATTCGGCTATACTATATTCAATTGTAGTTTTAAATGGGGACATAATGAACAAAGTTTTACGGCTTTTAATTCCAAGTGGGACGATTGCTCCTGGAATGCAGCAAGAGGTTGTCGCATATATTATTGGTCTATAAGACGCGATGGTATTCATTTTGCCAAAGCCGGGCGTCGTTATGAGAAGAAATATGATTGGGTTGATTATTGCGCAATTTTTAGAAGTCCTATTTTTTGTAATTATTGATTGATAGTTGTTTGAGATTTGATATAAAATTATTAATTTCATCGTTGAATATTCAGATTTTCTAGACTGTATTTCTGCGTGTTTTCGTTTTGAACTTCTTTTAGAAAAAAATCCCTCATTAAGGTTTAGAGAATAAAAGTGAAATATAAAAAATGCTCAATAACTCCCATAACTATTTATTTTGTACAACCTGACCCTATAACTTTTAATTTATACAACCTGACCCCATTAATCCTACTTAACTGACGGAACTCTAACGACATTAAACTTGGGGATCATCGATGTGCAAAAATGGTCAACTTTGATCACTAGCGTGTGTTTGCATTGTATAGAGAATAAACTCTAATTTTTTGATAGTGTAGAGACCACCGGTGCACTAAACCTAATTAAAAAAAAAAAAAAACATATGTTGCATCAATCGAATTTGAACATGGGATAAGGCACTACTCTACCCAATCAGACTTTTTCTTGAAGGACTCCAAGGTTTGACAAAATAAAAACCACGGCTATCGACCAATAATATGTGCGACAATATTTTGCATCGTTGAAGCAATCGTCTCATTTGGAACTAAAAATCATAAAACATTGTACTTTTCTACCCAGATAAAACTACCATTAAAAATAGTATTGCCGAGTAATTATTTGCCTTGGAAAATCTCAATTATAATCTCCTTTAGGTGGTTGTGTGGGAAATGTCAAGATCATCATTGCCAAACCAGGAATGTACCACCAATGCGTGTTCACGATTTCGTTAACAACGTGAACTTCATAGCCCGTAGTAATGTGAATGGAATATGTTGTGTATGTAAGGTACAATGATAAGACGAGGAAACATAAGAGGCTTTTCATGGTATTATACATAGGTTTCAGAGGAATAATCGATACTTCTCTCACATGGGGTATCTATAAAAAATACACATTATCCTATTATTTATAATAAAATAAATTATTTATTTTAATTTATATATTGCGTCAAACATAACACTTTTTTAAAAAGTAAGGGAGTATAAATTTGGTCAAGTGAGTGGCAAGTCAAATTTTGGACAGAAATCTTCACAATGACAGCCACCTTAAATACCAAACAAAATATAGGAATAATTGCGGGTCGGTACCTTTTATAGGATTTTCAACCGTTTTAGTTCACGACAATTGTTTTCAATCGCTTAAATCTATTTTAAGTGATAAATTGACCAATCACTTAAATCTATTTTAAGTGATAAATTGATCAATTAGCTCTATTTTATATAGTCCAAGTTCATTGTATACAATTAGTCTTACTTTCCCAGTTCAGATCCTCTATGCCACCTCCCTGTGCCCCTCCCTGTGCCACAAGGGAAATCCAACATTGGATTTAAAAATTCAATCGAAATCCAATATTGGATTTCCCTTGAGGCACAGGGAGGGGCACAAGGAGGTGACACAGAGGATCTGAATTCTTACTTTCCTTTACTCCATGTAGTATTTTTGACAAATATCTTCAATGTAAATTCGTAGGTGTAATCAGTAAGTTTAGACTGATTGATTGACTCAATCATTGGAATTTTGTATCCCCTAATGTATATTAGTGTTTTCTATTATTTTCTTTCAAGTTTGTGTCCATTTTTCTTCTGTTGTGCGTCTTCCTTCTTTCATGTATTTTAATCGAAAATAAATTCCATACATCGCAATGCAACAAAATAGTATGTTTTAGTATAATTTTGTGCATCGCGATGCATATGCATCGCAAATGTAATTTCGATTAAAAGTTGTACATCAGAAATAAAAGTTGTGCATGGCGATGCACAAAAAAGTACTTTTTAGAACAATTTTGTTCATCGCGATGCACACTTTGATGCATCGTAAGTGTAATGTTGTGCATTAATATTATTTTGTGCATCGCGATACACTTTGAAGCATCGTAAGTGTAATGTTGTGCATCGCGATACACTTTGATGCATCGCAAATGTAATGTTGTGCATCGCGATACACTTTGATGCATCGCAAGTGTCCAACTATGAGGTACCGACCCAATAGAAACCTCAGTGAAGTTATTATTAGGGCCCAACTATGAGTCTCCTTGCTTACCCTAATGTAGTATTCCCACCGTTTCACTCAAAAAATCTATGTTTGAAAAGTCTAATAATTAAGAGATATATAAGTTTCTTTAGAATTAGTTATAATTATAAAAATGCTTGAGCATAGTTAATGTGTTTATACCACCTGTGGAGGCTAAAGTTATACTCCCTCCGTTCTAGGCAAAGAGTCCATAATACTATTTTGGAATATTTCACTTAAAGAGACACTTTCAAAAAGTTATGTTTATAATTTATATGCTTTTGACACATTATTATAGCCAATAAAAAAAATACTCTTTTCACTTTTATCATCAAGTTTCTTTCTCAAATGATCAACCAATGACCATAAGCAATACAACCAAACACCCTTAGATGTCCAATAAAAGGTCTTTGACCACTCCATGCCTCCTCTGGAGTTCTATCACGCACACTTCTTGTTAAGCACCTATTCAAAACATAAATTACACGTGCAGCTCCTTTGGCCCAAAAACTCTTGGACAATTTTTTGAAATTCATCATACACCTAACCATATCCATAACTGCTCAATTTTATGTCTCAGCTACACTATTCTGTTGCGAAGTATACTAGCAGCTAACTGATGCTCAATATCATGCTTCTCAAAAAAATCATCACAAACAAAATTCTTTGTGCCCCTATCCGTTCTCATAGTTTTAATTTTATGCCCACTTTGTTTCTCCACAAAATATTTAAACTTTCTAAACATATAACAATCCTCAGATTTTTCTTTCAAAATATAAACTCATGCTTTCCTACTAAAATCATCAATAAATGTGACAAAATATCTGTAACCACCATTAGAAGCCACCTCAACTGAACACAAATCGGAATGAATCAAGTCCAATGGACCTCTTAGCTCTCCAAAATTTACCTGTAGGAAAAGTATCTCTATGTTTCTTACCCAAAATACACGTTTCACAAACAGCTTTAGAAACATTACAGACAGTCCTTTAACCATCCTTTTACGAGCAAGAAAATTAAGACTTCCAACATTAAAATGCCCAAACCGCATGTTCCACAACCAATTATCATCATGAATCATAGAACTAAAGAAAGATAAATTCAACTTCATTGGAAATAAACGATCATATTTACCTTTGCTATTAGTCCTCTTTGACCGACATAAATACTACAAGCTTCATTAATAATTCTCATATCATAATCCCTTTCTGAAAGCTTCTCAATACTCAATAAATTATTCTGGAGATTTGGAACATAGAAAACATCAAGGATAAAATTATGTGAACCATCTTTCAACGAAATTGAGATCTTGCCTTTCCCTGTCACCTGAATAGTTGCATTATTGCCAAATTTCACTTCAGATCAAACAGACTCATCCAATTCAGAAAATAGATCTTTTCTCATACATGGTCGGCTGATGAGCTCATGATTTCCACGAATTTTCCCCTTAATTTCCTTTTATTTTGTGCTACTTTTGTGTTAAATATTCTTGGAAATATTATTATTTGTGTATTTGTGCTTCATTGTAGGTTTCCAAGGTATTTACGAGTTTTCAAGGATTTTAGCACAAAGTTCGAGGCAATTTCGGGCTTCAAAGTTGAGCTACAAAGTATTCCGTCAAAGTCCGTCAAGTGTTCTAAGGCAAAATAGGCTAACGGTGGGCTAACAGAGCTAACGGAGGACTTAAATAAGAAGCCTGGAGGGGGAAGGACTTTGGGAGCCAAGATCAGGATACCAGGGGCACCGGAGTAATTACCAAAACATTTCATTTATTCGGTGGCAGCCTCTGGCGCTGCCACGTGTCGCTCCCTCCACCAGCTAAGCTCCTGACCCGCGTCCCTGCTTCTGGATCATGGCTAATCCGGTCCACTTCCCTCCATTTCAGCCCATCTCCCTCACACCTTGACCCATTTGCCCACCGCCTAACTCGCGCCCACCATCCTCCAACCCATCCGCCATCCCCATCCACCCACTTCCTCACACATTCCCCCCGGATCAGCCATCTTCATCGGCGACCCTCAACGTTCTCCCTCCGTTCAGCCCCCACTTCATATTTAATTTCCATTTTGCCACAAGCTTCCTTGATACTCTTTGTCCCTCATTTAAATATCTCCCAAGTATCCCCAAATTAAAGAGAAGTCCCCTATTGGGGCAAAAAAAAATCCTTCTTCCCCAAAAATCTCTCTCCACCATTGATGTTTGATCACCATTGAAGGTTTGGAGCTTCAAATCAAGGGCCAACAAAGCTTCTACAAGTGATTTCAACCCCGGATCTCGGCATTGCTCGCAGCTTTGTCAGTTAAATTCTTCCAATTTATATTTTAGATATTTTCTTGGGTTGAATGATTTTGTAAAATGTGAAATTGGCTTTGTGCTTAATGATTTATGGAAAGCAATTATTTTTTCTATGTCGTTGTAGTGATTTAATTTAATCTCTCTTTTATTTAGTACACAAGCATGCTAGGTTATTAATTTGTGAACTTAATGCTTTTAATTAATTGGCCATTAATTAAATGATTTTAGAAATATTTGGATCCGCGAGAGTTACCTTGCATTTCGGACCGAACAAATTAGTAGTTGGTGCTGGAAAACACCGATAGCCATGGGAGTACTTGTTTTGTGAAGCGATCACTCCACCGAGAGGTAGGAAATTAGGTTTTTAACCACTTTCGATGTCCCTTACCGGCCTTGTAGAAAAATAGAGATTATTTCTCTACCCACTATTGCCCATATTCTTGGTATTTATTGTGTGCTCTTAATGCTTCCGATGGGTTTGCTACCCATTAGATGATTTCTAGAATTATAGGGTGAGATGCGAGAGCCCGTCCTATTAATTCGGATAACACAATAATTATCTATGGCTTGACCGAGAGGTATCGAGCGTTCTTAGATAGTCATGGGGTGCTTGAGCGATAATGCGGCTATTCTTTCCTTGCTATAAGATGCGAGAGCCCGTAGTGGGGATTGATAGCTAGACTTGCTATAAGATGCGAGAGTCCGTAGTGAATATCATTAACGTGCACCCGACTACCAAGACTTGAGTAAAAGGAGAGTAGAGAGAAGATTAAATTAATTACGAGCTAGACTAGAAAATATTGCATTCCTAAAATCCTATCTTTTATCTTGATTTGTTGTTGCCAAACCATTTTGCGACATTGTAAATATTAATTGCTTTCTTTTATTTTTATTTTTAGTTTTTATTCTAAATTTATTTTCGTTCAAATATAATTAGCTAGCTCAATTTCGGTACTTAGTTGGAGTGAAAATTACGTGCATTCCCTGTGGGATCGATACTTGTGCTTACGCACTATATTACTTGATACGGCAGGGTACTATTGCCCTAGTTGTTGCAATTTAATTTGCAGCACATCATCGACCCAACACTTACGGAGGCCTAAAGCGAACTCTAAAGTGAAGCCCTTTTTAAAGTTAATTATTTTATTTTATTAAAATTACTATATTTTTAATTAAAGTTTATCTTTGTGCTTTTTAGGATGCAAAACTATTAATTATTAATTTTTTTATAAACAATTCATTGAACAATTTTTTTTTCAATCAATAATAAAGCTAGTTTACTTAATCTTTGTTGAGATATTATCGAACTTAGATAAGATTTTATTAATTTTAGTTTTGAAAATCTTCTTTTTGCCGAGGCAACAATTATTGTAATCGTTAACATTATTCTATAACCGATATACTTATTTGGGAAAAAATCAATCCTTACTATATAATTAAGTATGTCAATTAGTGTATTATTTTTCACTTGTATAATTTCTCTTAAATTTTTAGTCCTGTGGAGTTGCCATTATGTTTCAATGAAAGTTCAAGGTTAAGACAATAATATCTAAATACATTTTAAATTGTTCAAATATACTTTGAAATGAAGTGATTGTTTTATCTATTTTGTACAAAAAATAATCAACTTTAAATGATTTCAGGATATCTTACAATTTTATTGTCAATAATTTCATAATATTGTTTCTTTCTACAAATAGTTCGTTTTTCACGGAACTTAGGTTTTTTATTCATTTGAATAGCAATTTCTTTGGCAGAAATTATAACACTTTCAAATCCGTCTTCCCTATATTTAAAAAAATAAAAAATAAAATAAGACCTTTCAATTATTGTATAGAAACATCGATACATTTATCTTTGATTGCATATTTTTACTGAGTTTACCACAAGCAATAACTCATACCAAATAGTTATGTCTAATAAAAAACTCAAAATTTTCAAGCTCATAAGTTACTAAACTATTAATGAGTGGGTGAGAAAAACTAAGAGTTAATCTTAACATTTTTAAAAATAAAATTATTAAAATAGTAGGTTTTTTTTTTTAAGGCCTAATTTTTTGAGGTCTAAAGCTAGGGCTTTAGTAGCTTCACCCTTGGCCGGTCATGCTCCCACACATATGATTACCGCACCCAGTATCCAAAAATCATATATTTTTGTCTTTCAAATTCTCACAATTATTAACCAAGAGCATAGTTTCTGAAAAAAAAAATTAGTTTTAGCATAATTATTCGCATGATAATTTCCATTATTCCCCCTTCTATATCTACAATTGGTACTTTTATGACCAGGTTTGCCACAATTATAAAAAAATTAGTATTGTTACCTCCCTGATTCCAATTATTATCTCCTTGTCCACCACTTGAGTTGTAAAATATTGGGTCTGCCTGCCTCGATTGTTGTAACCACGGCCACTACCATTATTGTAGCCTCGATTACCACCATTGTTATAACTACGACCACCACCATTATTATAGCCACGACCACCACTGTTGTTGTAGCCACGACCACCTTCATTATTGTAACCACGGCTATTGTTGTAGCCACGACCATTGTTGTTGTACCCTTTACCTCTACCACCATGGTTTTAGCCTCCATGACTTGATCCACCACTTTCTTTCGATTCATCATTTGTGTTTTTCAAATTCACTTGGCTTTGCAATGCAGCTTCTTCTGTTTTCTCCGAACTTTCTCCAAATAGCAACTCATGGCTAACAAGGCCAGACTCTAATTCTGACACCGTCAACGTTTTTAAATCTTTAATTGCCAAATTTATTGAGGTAGCACCTTGAAAAGCTTTCGTCATCGAATGAAGGATTTTTAAACAAATCCTTTCATCTGAAACGTCATCATCTATCAACCTAGAGATATAGTTAGAAACTTTTTTTCGACTTCTCCATATGTGTTTTTTTCGAGTTTCTCTGACAAATTTTGCAAATAATTTCTCTTTACTTTATCATCACCACCATACGTCTTTGTCAAAATATTAAAAGCATCATATGTTGATTTACAATTAATAATCTTCTTCCGTAGGTTATCTTTAACTACATTATAAATGAAATCAAGTGCTTTAGCAGATTTGACTTTCTCCGGTTTAGGTGAATTTTCAACAAGCTTCTCATCTACGTATTTTTCTAAGTCACATGCAACCAAAAAATTATACGTCTGACATCTCCAATCGGAAAGTTAATTTTCCTATCAAACTTGGGACCCATATAAACCTTGCTACAGACCATCTTGACCACAAACTAGCTCTGATACTAAATGTTGACTTAACCAAAGAATCAATACAAATATAAATTAGTATTGTATATGAACAATCCCACGATAAAACAAAGATGAAAGAAAAACTTATTATAATCAAAACAAAGATGAAGGCAAGCAATCTATTGTGATCCTCGCCTGTTGTGACGCTGCCGAATTGTATGATGCAGTAACTTGACTTGTGCGATAACCAGAAAGAGTATATTGGGGTTGAATATTTTATTACTCTGTCTTATTAATCAACTTCAATATCAACACACACACACACACACACACACACACACATATATATATATATATATATATACCTCAACTAGGTTAATTCTTATCTACCAAGGATCGACTAAGCTAATACTATCTTCCAATGGATTGATTAAATTAATACTAATCCTTTTATAACAAGGATTGACAACTTCATTTAACTATAAGTTAATAATAAAACTAAGAAATAATTAACTAAGCCCAAACTAATTAATTAATTTATTGGACTTGGTTTAGGGCCTAACATTCACCAAATTATACCGCATCCAAACGAATTGAGAACTCGGAGAATTGACAAATCGAGAACTCACCAATGATGCGATAGCAAACTGCGTAATTGAACGAACGAACACAAGGCTGCTACCGTATTATGTATGTTTTGGTTTTCGGTCCACTGCTCTCTCTCTCTCTATATATATAGATTTCGGCACTGTCAAGAGTCAATTCCTCTCCCTACAACGAAATGGACGAAGCCACTTTATATATAGAATCCATGAGAGTTTCAAAATCCATGTAAGATTCATGAAAACAAAACAATTCCTTGAAGGAATTAACGATGTGAAAACATGGGTTCATCAAAAAACAAACCAAAACTAAATAAGAGAACGACAAAGTGATTATTATCACATGTGAGCTATTCCGTAAGGATCCCATGTTTCTACCCAAAAGTGTATAGATGATGTTAATGCTTAGTGGTAATGGGTAGTCACTTATAAATCACACACATGTCCCACATCTAACTAATGTGGATTGGGAGTATTAAGCAGACGAAGGCAATAAATCTCAAAAACTAAGGACTTCTAAATTATCTCACCAATGGCTAGTTCCACAATTGTGAAGCCAACCCCACGATTGTGGTTGATGAAGAACACGAAGAACTAAAGAACAACCCTAGTTATTCAAAGCTACAGTCATGGGAAGGGGAAAGTAAGTGAGGCTTTTCCGATTTGCACATAAATCATTAGAATGAACAAAAAAGACTTAAATATCATAGTATCTCCCTCTAAACAACAATTTAGGCTCAAAACTGTTGTGCAACGCAGCGGAAACGATTGACAAAACAACACACAAAAGCAGTTAGGAATCGAAAGAGAGAGAGGGGTCAACAGATCGAAATTTTATTAGAGGCTTAACCTTTAAACGTTTTAGGTATACAACTATTTATACAACAAAATAGAAAACCCTAAAATCGCCGCTATGCGGCCGCATGCGATTCACAAGATTTCCATGCGGACGCACTATGCGGCCGCATGGATTCCAGAATACTTATGCGGACGCCTTATGCGGCCGCATAAATTCCAGTGTGTCATGCGTTCGCCCTATGCATCCGCATGCTTCCCAAAATTCCAAATAGTCCGTACCTGGAGGCGCAGCCTCTTGCCGGGGCATCGAGCCATCACATCCAACAATCTCCACCTTGGCGAGCATTCACCCAACCCAACAGAAGATACAAGGAACCAATACCCGAACCACCTATGTAAACATCGAACCTCCCCATCTCTAACAGCTAGAGATGTGTAACAAATCCAAGCAATGCTTGAACTTGTCAGTAGTAACCGGCTTTGTCAACATATCAGCAGCATTCTCTGTGGTGTGAACCTTCTCTAATACAACCTCACCCATATCAATCAACTCCCGGATCTTGTGAAACCGCACATCAATGTGTTTCGTCCGTTGATGATAAATGTGATTCTTTGCTAGAAAAATCGCGCTTTGACTGTCACAAAGCAACCTCACTCCACCTTGCTGAATACCCAACTCCTTGACTAAGCCCCGAAGCCATAAGGCTTCCTTTGCAGCTTCAACAGCTGCCATGTACTCTGCTTCTGTTGTGGATAATGCAATAATGGACTGAATCATAGACCTCCAACATATGGGTCCACCTGCGAGTGTAAACGCATAACCCGTAGTCGACCGCCTCCGATCCAAGTCACCCGCATAATCGAAATCTACATACCCCACAACAGAAAGCTCCTCACTTTGCTTCTCAAACATGATGCCATAACTCATAGTGCCCTTCAAGTATCTGAGAATCCACTTAACTGCTTCCCAATGCTGTTTACCCGGAATCGCCATATACTTGCTAACCACACTAATAGCTTGCGCCAAATCTGGCCTAGTGCAAACCATAGCATACATGAGACATCCCACTGCGCTTGCATAGGGAACCTTTGACATACCCTAAATTTCTTCAGTCAAACTCGGGGAATTAGAGGCAGATAAATTAAAGTGACTCGCCAATGGTGTTTTCACAGGTTTTGCATCCCGCATATTGAACCTCTCCAACACTTTCTCCACGTATCCGGCTTGAGACAACCACAATCTCCTAGATTTCCTGTCTCGGCGAATCTCTATTCCAAGAATCTTCTTGGCTTCCCCCAAATCCTTCATGTCAAACTCTTTACTCAACAAGGCCTTCAACTGATTGACCTCGTTCTTGCTTCTACCCGCGATAAGCATATCATCCACGTAAAGTAACAGAAAAATATATGAGCCACCATCGAGGCTCTTCACATAAACGCACAATCATACTCACACCTTTGTAGCCAATACTCACCATGTAAGAGTCAAATCTCATGTACCACTGCCTCGGAGATTGTTTCAGCCCATAAAGTGATTTCTTCAATTTATAAACCAAACGCTCCTGCCCGGGCTCCGTGAACCCATGTGGTTGCTCCATGAAAATTTGCTCATCCAACTCACCGTGTAGAACACGCTTTCACATCCATTTGCTCCAACACCAAATCATAATGCACTACAAGACCTAACACAATTCGAATGGAAGTGTGTCTAACAACAGGCGAAAAAATTTCATTATAATCCACCCCCTCTCGCTGCGAGTATCCCTTTGCTACCAATCGAGCCTTGAATTTTTCCCCCTCTTTTTGTGATACCGCTTCTTTACGCTTGAAAACCCACTTGCAACCAATAGCACGCTTCCTTTAGGAAGCTCCACCAAATCCCATGTATCGTTCTTAGACAACGACTCCATCTCCTCCGTCATAGCCGTTACCCACTTATCCTTTTCAGGACTATTTATTGCCTCCTGAAAAGAATTTGGGTCTCCACTACTAAGAACAAGAACATATGAAACCATGTCTTCAAAACCATACCTGACAGGTGGTTTGATTACTCTCTTAGGTCTCCCAACTGAAGTATTAGCCTCTTCAGTTTCCTGTGTAATTACCTCTGAATCCGGAAGAGTGAGATCCGTATCAATTTCATCCTCATGTAACTCCACCTTAATAACCTGCTTATCGCTCCCTTTGTTTTCTGGCACCTTCTCTTTATCATCTTGAGTACACTTCAACATAGCCTTTTCATCAAAGACCACGTCCCTACTGATCACCATCTTGCTTGACTTGGGATCCCAAAGCTTGTATCCTTTTACATCTGTTTCATACCCGAGAAAGACACACTGTTTTGACTTTGGGTCAAGCTTCGACCTCTCTTCACCAGGAATATGCACATAGGATGGACACCCAAACACCCGGATATCGGTGAGGTCTACCTCATTACCCGTCCATACCTCCTCCGCAAACGTGTTATCCAATGAAGCCCTTGGTGACCTGTTTATCAAGAAACATGCCATACTCACCGCATCAACCCAAAAATTCTTCGCCAACCCTGCATTGAATCGTAGACACCTAGCCCTTTCCGCAATAGATCTATTCATCCTTTCAGCCACACCATTTTGCTGTGGTGTCCTGCGTGTGTAGTGCCTCTTGATTCCATGCTCTTGAATTTCTTGAACTCGCCATCTGTGTACTCTGTCCCATTATCACTTCTCAAACACTTGATTTTTCTCCCTGTTTGATTTTCCACTTCAGCTTTCCACACCTTGAACTTCTCAAAAGTTTCTGACTTGTGCCTCATGAAGTAAACCCAAACCTTTTTCGAAAAATCATCAATGAATGTGACAAAGTAATAATGTCAACCTCTTGATTCTGTTCTTGGCCCCCCACACATCTGAGTGAACATAGTCGAGGATGCCCTTTGTTGTATGTTTACCCGTCTTGAATTGCACCTTGTTTTGCTTTCCAAGAACACAATACTTGCAAAACTCAAGTTTGCAAGTCTTCACACCCTTCAACAACTTGCGCTTATGAAGTTCACGCATCCCCCTTTCACCCATGTGGCCAAGCCGCATATGCCATAGAAGGGTATCAACATCTACCTCAGATTCTACGGATGTTACTCCACCTACAACCGTGCTCCCTAGCAACCTGTAAATGTTTTTAGAGCCCCTCTCACCCTTCATCACCACCATAGGACCCTTAACAACTTTTAAAACTCCACCTTGAGCTTTATAGGTAAAACTGTTTGCATCCAAGGTACCCAATGAAATCAGATTTTTAGAAACCTCTGGTACATGTCTAACATCACATAACGTTCTAACCACACCATCAAACATTTTAATTCTTATAGTTCCTATGCCAGCAATTTTACATGTATCACCATTACCTATAGTAACTATACCAGAATTAACTGACCTGTAGGTATCGAACCAATCACGATTCGTCGTCACATGAAAAGAACATGCTGAATCGAGAATCCAGCAATCTGTGGGGTGCTCTACAGCTGATGAAGTCGTGAGCATATCACCATCCACATCATCCGAGCAATCTTCAACCACATTAACTGACTTTGAAGAACTTGCTTTATCTTTCCCCTTCTCCGGACAATCCTGCCTCTTGTGCCCCTTCTTCCCACACTTGAAACAATTCCCCTTATACTTCTTCCTTGACTGCGAACAAGAATTATGCCTTTGCGAATTATCCCGGGACTGGGTTCTCCCACGTTCCTGATTCTCCTTCACAAATAACCCTTCACCCGCAGGTTCATCAACGGACTTCTTCCGTTTATGAAAAGCTAAAAGAGCTTCTGTGACCGGTTGCAATTCCAAAGTATCCTTCCCCCATGTCAACGTTATAATAAGGTTTTCGTATGTTGAAGAAGTAGGCAACGAGTTCAACAACATCAAAGCCTTGTCCTCCTCCTTGAATGTCACCTCCACCCTAACCAAATCGTTGAGTATTTGATTAAACGTGTGGATGTGAGAATCGAGATCTGAACCCTCCGCCATCTTAAGCCCATACAGCTTTTGCTTAAGATGCAACTTGTTTGACAAGGATTTCGACATATATCTAGCCTCCAAGATCTCCCAAACCTTCGTTGGTGATTCTTCATCAATCACATGATACACCACTTCATCTGCAAGGCACTGCCGTATCGAAGACACAGCCCGTTCTTGCAGCTCCTTCCATGGTCCTTCTTCTATATCTACGGGTTTAGTTTTGTTCTGAAGAACCTTCCCTAAACCAGCTTGAACCAGATGATCCTTCACCCGTCTTTGCAACAACGCAAAGTTTCCATGCCCATCAAACTTCTGAACATCAGACTGCACCATGATAGCATTAACTCCAGCCATCGCTAACCTTGCTCTGATACCAGTTGTTGTGCAACGCAGCGGAAACGATTGACAAAACAACACACAAAAGCAGTTGGGAATCGAAAGAGAGAGAGATTGGGGTCAACAGACTGTTGAAATTTTATTAGAGGCTTAACCTTTAAACGTTCTAGGTATACAACTATTTATACAACAAAATAGAAAACCCTAAAACTGCCGCTATGCGGTCGCACTATGCCGCCGCATGCGATTCACAAGATTTCCATGCGGACGCACTATGCGGCCGCATGGATTCCAGAATACTTATGCGGACACCTTATGCGGCCGCATAAATTCCAGTGTGTCATGCGTTCGCCCTATGCGTCCGCATGCTTCCCAAAATTCCCAAAATTCCAAAATTCCAGTGTGTCATGCATTCGCCTCGGGGCGCCGGCCTCTGCCGGGCATCGAGCCATCACATCCAACAAAAACATTTTCCTTCAATTGGGGGGTAAAAATGGTAATTTCCTGATACTGTGAGTTCTTCGCTTCAAAGTGTGCACTCCTCACATTCAGTGCGTTTTTTACTCCTAAGTGCATATATGAGATCTACCTTAGGAAATCTTTAGAACAAATGTATTTGGAGATCAAAGCATATGTTGCAGATGATGAACTCATATGAAAATAACAATGAGCATAAGAACTAAGAAGTAGGAAACAAGAAAAGGAAGCAAATCAAAATATTAGAAAGATTTATAAATTTAAAATAAAATTTGTGTTCATCAATCGAGTTCGAACATAAGATAAGGCACTAGTCAAGCCAAACAGCCTTCTTCTCAAAAGAACGTCCCTTTGGGGCGAAATAAAAACCATCGGCTCTTATTGACCATAGATATATGCGACAATATTCTCTTTCCTCGTCTTTGAAGCAAGTGTCCCACTTGGAATTAAAAACCGTAAAAGCTTGTGATTTTGTTCCCCAGCTAAAACTACCATTGAAAACAGTATTGCCGAATACCAACGAATGGAAACCCCAATTATAATCTCCTCTAGGTGGTACTTTTCGAATGCCAAGATTATCATTGTCGGACCAGCATTCAACCACCAATGCATCCTTGCTGTTCACGATGTCGTTGATGACGTGAACTTCATAAGCCGGAGTAATGGAACCAGTTGTGTATGTAAGGTATAATGATAAGACTAGGAAACATAAGAGGCTTTTTCATGGTATTATACATAGGTTTCATATGACTGATTGATCATTCAATACTTTGTTCATGAGTTTCAAGTTGGTCTTCCAAGTAGTAAAATCGAAAGCTACCGTAAATGGCGCATTTATAATATACTACCTCCATTCCAAGCAAATAGTCAAATCTTGATTTTTTGAGTCAACTTAGTTAAAGTTTGACCGATAATTTACATAAATTTAGTTGTTTTTACAAAGTTATGAAAGTTTTAATTTAAAGTATTCTTAAGATAGTTTTAATTAATGAAATTTTATTTCCTAAAACATAAGTAAGTTAGTAAAATTTTGATTTGATTTAGTCACATGGTAACTTCTAAAATAGAAAACTAGACTTTTTGCCAGGAAATGAGAGATTAGTAAATACATAGCCTAATATGGAGCATCTAAAACAAGAAGAATGCTTAGTGTGCCATTCGAGATAGGAATTCCTATACATTGTTTTTTAGGAAGAGAATTAAATATTTGCATAAAATATAGCATAAACTTATAAATAATTTTCAATATTAGTTACTCCCCTCGTTCCAGGCAAAAAGTTCATTATTATATTTTGAGATGTTCCATTTAAAGTGTCCACTTTAAAAAATTATGTCTACAATCTTCGTAAACCTTTCAACTTTACCATTCACGTATGCTATAAACATTTTAACTATGCTCAAATATTTTTGTAGTTATTATCAACTCAAATACTAATATATATCTCTTAATTATTAAACTTTTCAAACGTGAATTTTTTAGGTGAAACGGAGGGAGTAATAAATTACCATCATGAGGCTCATTTTGAGATATTAGTACAGGCTTCAAATTTTCTATCCCACTCTCTGTCCCATTAAATCTCAACCCTACACGTTTCCTTGTAAAAATTGTAAAAAGAAAACCATTTAAAACAACAAGGACACGTGTAAGGTTATAATTAAGTGGGACACGAAGTGTGATAGGGAGCGTGATAGAAGATTTGAAGCCATTAGTACATTAAATAGTACAAATGATATGGGTGGTAACGGCTCTTTTGTTTTTCATTAGGCTATATTTATTCGGGTATAATGCAGTGTCACACCCTGTGGTTTGGCTAAATTTCAATACCACCCCCCATCTCTTTTGCCCTTCTCGATGTCACCTTTTCTATTAGAATTTGTAAGGGTTTATCCCTCAAAATAGAGTATTGAAATTACACAACCTTATAATTCAATAGGAGGAAGAGCTGGTTTTGGTAGCAACAACAACAAGATTTGATCTTTCATCAAGGCCTTCTTTTCATCGGCAATGATTAAACTCCTTCCTTCCGGTATCGGCCCTAAAAGGGTTTGCTTAAAGGCCGAGACTCCGTTGTTCATTGAGAATTGAAGAGAGGAGAATGAGCGAGTCTCGGCCCACCACTAAGGTAGCGCTTATGCCCCCAAAGTGGTGGGTACGAAGCAAAACTTAAGCATCAAAAAAGAGCAACAGGGTACGTCCCCGAAGGTCGAAGAGAGTTAGGCTTCTTGATAGGTTCCAATAGCGAAGGTAAGAGTCCCAAATCGAAGGGAGGAACCTGTTTGTACCCACACAAAGATATAGTACTTGGTCTTTCACGAGAGACGGACCGAAGCAAAAAGTCTTGATCGTAGACTAGGCAAAAGAGAAGCCACGGAAGACCTATGATCAAACATCGGAAAACCTAAGCGCGCTTAAAACGGGTCTGGAAGGCTTTTAAAGGGCTTAAGTGATAAAAATATATCACAACCTCCCTCCTCAAAGCTCCATCCTCATATTTCTTTCCCCGACAGGAAAACTCAAATATCTTGTATAATCAATCTCAAAATCCAACAAATGGAACAATGAATCTCAAAATCCCAACATTTATTTTATCGCTATGACTAGAATGCATGGAACAATCAATATCAACATATGTAAAAAGATCACGACAATTATTATTAGTTACCACAATATTTCTTTCTCTCTAAACTCGGTGTCTTCATATCATCAAACAATAATTCTTTCTCTCTAAATATTTCTCTTCTTTATTCTAATTGATCCCTACTGTGACTAGAATGAAGGAGATGGGTGAAGACAAGGTGCTATTGAAACCTTTGTCGTTGTTGAGTTTTGCCACTATGATCTGTTAGGAGCTTAGTTTTAGTAAGTTTTGATGTTTCATATACCTTAGGATAATTTCCCTTAAATCAGTTTTATTAGGCTTAAATGAACAAGAGTTATTGTCAAAGAAAGAGGAAACAACTAAGATGCAGCTGAAACAACCAAGGATAAAGAAACAACCAACTACAAGGAATAAATAGCTAAAAGCTAACAGTTTCGATAAATTAAAATAGCCAAGATGGAATAGCAAGCTTTGTCTCGAAAGTAGCATGGATTGAAACTCACCGGATAATTTGCTACTGAGACAAACCCAAAAAGAATGTTCCAAACCCTAAAGGAATATTTTTGCAAGCTATTCGCATGTTGAGTGCCACATAGACTACACTCATAGCTAGACAATGGTCATCTAGCTGTTGTCCAATGACTAGATCATAAAGGAAACTTTTCAAACAACGCCTATATAAGGGAAAGTTATCCCTATGGAAGAGTGTAGATGATTTTAGAGAGGTAGCTCACATATAGAGTGGTCATCAAATACGAGAGCGTAATACGAGACAAGAGAGATTATTCAAAGAAGCTCGCAAGCATAACAACTATCATTGTTCAAGAAGAGAACAAATTGAGATATTCTCATATCTTGATTTGTTAAGCATCATCATCCTACCAAGATCTAGATCACTCACCAAACAAACTACCGGATCGGCAACGCATCGGATAACTGTTTCATTAAGTAGTTACAAATCAAGCGGTAGTCACTCGGTGTCATCGAGCCTACAACAGCAGCTTCATTCGACTACTTAGAGTATTTCTATCAGGAAGCAATCCCCCCTCTTTTGTATTGTGTAGAAAACCTAGTTGGAAAGCCAACTAGCTGAGAAGGAATTAAGATCTTTCCTTTGACCTCAATAATCTGTGTAATTGGAAGAATTATAGTAGATTATTGCCTCACAAGAGCCAGAGGGTTGTGAGGGGTGGATGTAGGATAAGAGATCCGAACCACCTTAAAATCATTGTGTCAATTTCTTTATCCCTTACTCTTTACTTATCGCTTACTATTACATTGAATGCTTATTTGTACTTGAGCTTAACTATTTTTATATTTCGTTGTTCAAACAATCATCAAACTGTCTACTTTCTGTAATCAATCATCACAACACATCACACACATAAGATAAGATCATAACTTGTTTTGAGATCACTAATTAAACTTAATTTCGTTGTGCACAACTTTGTTTTATCAACTTAATTGTTTTGGCAAACCTTAGTTGTTTTATCATTCTATTGCCAATGAGACATTCTTTTATTAAGAATTGATCAATTTCAGTGATCACATTGAAGTGTGTTATTATTAAATATCTCTTAATAAATCTATTTATCTCAAGAAGGCCTTAACTGTTCTTAAAAGGTTAAATATTATTAATTAGGAAAATGTCTTCTTTCAACTATTAATAACAATCATTAACTGCATATAAGAGGTGATCACATGATCATTCAATTGGCAAAGCTTAGCTGTTGGTTAAGCTTAAGTGATCTAGTTGTGAGTGCACCATCTATGCCTGGTCCTTTCAATTGGTATCAAGGTTTAGCTGTTCTATACCAAAGCTTATTGTAAAACCTGCAACAGTTTGTATTTGTGCTATAAAGTGCAAGACACAAAGCCTGGAAAAGACAAAAAAAAAATGATTTGGTGCATAAAGCCTTCCGAGTGCGCGACACCACAAAACATGGTTTGGTGCACGGGCACCATGCCAGGTGCGCCGCGCACCAAACCTTGCAATGCCCTAGAAGTCAAGCCGCCTGGCTACTGAAGACTTTGAAGGTTGGAGGAACCTTCATCCTTGCTTGGCCCCGAGAGTAACCATCAAATATCTCTCCCGAGACTCTCCTATATAAAGAGATGATCAGCTCTCTTAAGAACACCGAAAAAAAAAGATTGAACTCCCTCAAAGTGCTCTCACACACACAACTCTCTCTATCAAGCCTCTCTTGAGGAAGAAAAGAGAGAAAGAAAAGTGAAAAGAGTATTGACTCTCTCTCAACACACAAAACGTAAGTCTTCCTTTCCTCGATTGATAGCAGTGGAAGCACAACGGTCAGGCTATGCGCTAGCTTGATCCGGTATAATACAACGGCCTAGAACGTGACCTGATTTATGTAAAACGACAGAAGGTAACCCCTTCCGTTCATTAGTTCATTTAAGTATGTAAATAAATTTTTATTTGAAGAATGTATATTATTTCAATACATTTTAAATACATGTATATAGTATAAAATAACAAACTTACGATAATTAAATACGAGCATGCAAATGTGTAGAGATCGAAAGGGCAAGTTGGGTGCTCCCAAATCATAACTTGGCCCCCGAACCCATAATCTAAAGTTTTTCTCCCGTTTACTTTATAAAAAAGAGTGACGACTCTGTTTTCAAAAGATAAACATGTTTTAAATGTTTATCAAACCATAAAATCAAATAGAGGAAAGCCATAAGACAAGAGCGAAAAGGCCCAAAAAGGAAAGTGATCTAGCGGATCGATTGGGCGCTCACAACTTGCATTAAATGCCCAAAGCCTGTTGTCGAAGTCTGAGTGGGCATTCTGTACAATCCAAGCTGTCTCTGTACTGTGCCTGCAGACTTGCCAAAAATGGGTAGACAAGTACTGCTTGCAAAATGTCCTTTTCTGAGAGGAATGCCTAAAATGGAATTGTTTAATAAATGAACCAACAGGTTTACGTTACACTAAAGTCAAAGATGTACTTTGCTGGTAACTAAGACATTTTTTTAGACAAGTCTTGATCACTCTTCTTTAGGTCTTCACACATTATTGATAAAGCTTGGCTGGAACGTTCTTGACTGAGAACTTGTTGGAAATGGCTGATAGACAACAGCCATCTTCTGAAGAACTAAGCTAAGTACAAGATAAGCAATCCTAAGCTATTATAAAGGTGTTATCTCAGGACAAGTTGCCACCCTACCAGACATGCAGGACCAGTAGGCACTTGACACAAAGACTTAGGTTATGGATACAAGCAAATCTAGATAATATGCAACAATCTCCTCCTATTTGCTTGAGTCCATGACCTAAATAAATACATTAAGGCTATGAATGTCCGATTCTAGTAATAGCATGCTTATGAATGGTATATTAAGCAAACATGCATTAGTTGGACTTACAAAGCACCAATGTATTTAAATTACAAAGTATTTACATAATAGGAAGATAAAATACAAAACACTTGTAGTAAAAGCTGGATTTAAAGAGATATGTAAGCAATTATAGAGAATGTCTTTAAACCAAAGGTTTAAATTTCATGCACACGAATAAGCAATTTATCATAAAGCATGAAAATATAAACAAGTTCAAAATAATCTAACCCTTGTATATCAAACATCCTATTTATTTATTACAATGTTTTGATAAAAAGAATACTAAGAGTTGCTTCTAAGGACAAATTTAGATATATCGGTCAAGTTGAAGCTTGTCCTTCATCCTTTGAAGTAGCAGCAGCTTTGAGATTAGCAATTTTAGCTTTGGCTACTCCAACTCTTGTAAAAGCTCATTGTTTTTTTGTCTTAACAAAACATTTACTTCAATCTTCTCAGCTAGTTTGTCATTGTTATTACGCCTCATCTCCTCCTTTATGGAATCAAGCTGAGAATCCATTCCAGCTAGTCGGTGAACATACGACTTGAATTGTTTGCGTAGAAGGGCATGACTTGTACAATTAGCTATTCTAGAGGCAAGCACACACATGTGCACAGTTCGGTTGGCATTTTACTGTGCCTTTAGTAGCCGAAAAATCCAGTATCAATCATTTCCACCATAGAGACCAAACCATGAGAAAGGTTGTCAAATTTGGAGTCCAGCTAATTGGTGAAAGAAGCAGCTTTATTGGAAATGGCAGAGAGGTGGTTGACTAGAAGATTTTGACAGGAGGTGATAGTCATCTGGCAGGTAGTAGCAGCATGCTTGGCTTCCTTGTCAATTTCAACTACCTTAGCCATGTACTTTGCCATGACCTGTGTGGTGTGTGCCTGCATGGCACCTAGAGACTTCAAATTCTTATTAAGGTTGGCCAAGATAATGTCTATGCCTTTAACAAAATCTTCAATCCAAGTAGGCATAATAGAAAAGGCAGAGGGTAAACGTAGCCCCCCTGCACTAAACGTAGCTCTCTATTTATAGTGGAAATATGCTCTACTCTGTGTGAACATCGAAATCGTATATTTATTCGTCCAAAATAATGTTTGGATGATGGAGATTTTAATGCCTAAAGTAGGTGGGTTGAAGTTGGATAAGTGAGTTTATCCCACATTGAAAAGAAAGCAAAATCAAAGCTACTTTATATACAAGCTCTTTTCTTGTATGAAGTAAGTTTGTATAGCATAAAGGCTCTCGCGCACGGCAAGGGGTGCAAATCCCGGTTCGATTTAAGGTTCGGACCGGTGAACTCGTGTGCAAGCGCGACCTGGGACAAGAATGTCGAACCAAATCAAGCCCCTTAGAGCATGTCCTCTTTTTTTTTTTTTTTTAAAGACAAGTTAGTAGTTTTGCCGGGGAGGAAGGGCTGCGTTTAGCGCCTCTCATGCTGAAATCCTAGTCGATAGTTAATTTTAATTAGTCAATTGTGTGGGTGCGAACTGTGTTGTATTGAAATATAGATCATCTGGAAGCAATTAATACAACCTTTTAAAATCAGAAACCTCGTTATACTCACTCCGTCCCTTAATTATTGTCTAGTTTGACCCGGCACATGGATTAAGAAAAAATAATTAACTTGATTATTAATATTAGTATAATGTGTAGTTACCTTTAATGTCTATATGTGTATGTGGCTCATAATTAAAGTAGAGAGAAAAGTATGAGTAAAATGGTATAAGTGATGTCATGAAAAGAAAAGTTTTAAACAAGACAATTATTTAGGGACGAACAAAAAAGAAAAACAAGATAATAACTTAAGGACGGATGGAGTACTAATTTATTGCAATAAAACTAAAAAAAGGGTATGTAATCATTTTGTACTGTATTAGGGTATTACTCCCTCCGTTCCTATATTATCGTCTTATTTGCCTTATTTTTTGATTAAATGGGATATTTTTTAAATGTAAATTTGACGTATACTCCCTCCGTTTCGAACAAAGTCTATTATTTTATTTTGAAATGTTCCACTTAAAGAATCCACATTAAAAAATTATGCCTACAATTTTCATAAACCTTTCAATTATACCCTCCACATATGTTATAAACATCTTGACAATGCTCAAACCTTTTGTAATTATGATCAACTCCGATAATACTTATATATTCTTTAATTATTAGACATTTCAAACATGAATAGTTAGGGTGGAATGGAGGGAGTATTTTTTTCAAAATCATAAAACGTCTAATTCATAGTATTTTAAAAATTACTAATTACGTGTTTTATGATTTTAAATATATATATATATATATATATCAAATTTGAATTGAAAAACATCATGTTTGACTAAAAGGTAAAATAGGACGATAGTTTAGAATGGAAAGAGTTATATTTAATGAGTCTTAAGATAGTAATTTTTATCTGTGAAACTACAGCAAGGAATTAAACATAAATTTAATATGTTTTATGCAAGTATTTGATTATTTTTCCTAAGAAACAATGTGTATATAGAGGAGAAAATCCTATCCTAAATGGCAGTAAACACTCTTCTAATTTTGGATGCTCCATTTTAGATTATATATTTATACTATATTATAAATAAATATGCCATTTAGGCTAGCATTCAATTCAATTTTATTACGCAGCCTCAGCCTATATAAAGTGCATAAGTGAGACCAACTTGAAACATGAACAAAGTATCGATTATTCATTAGTATGAAAGCTATATACAATTCCATGAAAAGCCTCTTATATTTCGTTGTCTTCTCATTATACCTTACAAAGACATCATTTTCCTTTCACTTTACTCCGGCCTATGAAGTTCACGTCATCAACGACATCGTGAACAGCACGGATAAATTGGTGGTTCATTGCTGGTCCGGCGATGATGATCTTGGCATTCGCACACTACCACCTAAAGGGGATTATAATTGGAGTTTCCATGGTAAGCTCATTGGATATACTATTTTCAATGGTAGTTTTATCTGGGGAAGAAAAGCACAAAGTTTTATGGTTTTTAGTTCCAGGTGGGACTATTGCTTCAGTGAAAAGATTGTCGCACATATTATTGGTCGATAAGAGCCGATGGTTTTTAAAAGAACGCCATAGTTCTTTTAAGAAAAAGGCTGATTGGCTAAAGTAGTGTCTTATCTCACGTTTGAACTCGATTGATATTATGTAGGCTGAATTACAGGCGGTCATTTTTAAACATTTATAATCGCTTTACGATTCACTCATCTTTTTAAAAATTGGAAAAGACATTTTTGAGTAAAAAGACGATTATGTCATTAAAGAAAGAAAACACGCGCGCCCGGTAACTCAATGCATCGCGATGCACTACTGGCATCGATGCACCAATTGTTGCATCGCAATGCACCACTTTTGGCATCGCAATGCAACAATTGGTGCATCGCGATCATCGCAGCGCTTTAGGGAACCAACGCATCGCGATGCACCAATTGTTGGATCGGTGCATCGCGATCATCGCAGCAGCTTTAGGGAACCAACGCATCGGGATGCACCAATTGTTGCATTGCGATGCACCACTGGCATCGCGATGCAACAATTGGTGCATCGCGATCATCGCGAGCGCTTTAGGGAACCAACGCATTGCGATGCACCGGTTGCATCGCGATGCACCACTTTGCATCGCGATGCAACGATCATCGCGCGCGCTTTGGGAACCAACGCATCGCGATGCACCAATTGTTGCATGGTGCATCGCGATGATCGCTGCAGCGCTTTAGGGAACCAACGCATCGCGATGTACCACTTTTGCATCACGATGCACCACTTTTGGCATCGCAATGCAACGATCATCGCAGGCGCTTTAGGGAACTTGATTTTCCTTTACCTTTCGGGCGTTGCCCCGATCCCATTCGTTGCGACATCTGCGATTGGCAAATTAAATCATCCAAGAACATCTTCCTCTATTTTCGGACAACACCTTGTCAAGCTTGATTTGAAGCTCAAAAATAGTATTTTTTGGTAGAAAAATTGTGCACAAATATAATACTAAGTTAGGATAATAATATGAGATTGATTTTAAACAAATTCAAAGCTTAAAACAGAGATTTAAGTGGCCAAAACAGCTCAAGAACAAAGAAAAACGGGATGAACTTAAAAATTTTGAATTTGATCAAATTCGTGTTTTATGCATGAAAATTAATACCCAAACATGAGGAAAGACTATATTAACAACATGAAATCATTTATACATCAATTTGAATCTCAAATCTGAAGCAACCATGTTGTTGAGGATATTTTAGGAAGAAAATTTTCAAAATGCCTTTTAGCAGTTAAAAAAAAAATGGTGTACTGGAGAGAAAAAAAGTTTGGAAAAATGGACCGGCTAGCAATTTCTCCTACTATGTAACCCAAGTTTTATTTTATTTTAATAAATCTTTCTAATATTTTGATTTGCTTCCTATTCAGGTTTCCCACTTTGTAATTTTTACCCTCACATTTTCACGAGTCCGTCAATTGCAACTAGAGATATTAAACGGGCTAGTCCTAGCGATTTTGGGTCAGCCTAATGGTCGCGGCTAAACGGACCACTTTTGGACCACTAATATGCGGACCAAACCTAGCGAGCTTCGGGCTAGCGGCCACTATCGAGTCACAACTAAAAATTTTGAAAACATGATAAATAATAATTTTATCGTTGTAAATATCCAGAAAAGTGGAAAGTGATTGTTATTTATAACCACTAGAGTCAAATGATATTTAATTTCTTTTTCATGGTTGTTCCACGCAATTCAACACCGCTTTAAAAAGAAAAATGTACTCTCTCCGTCCCGGATAAATATTCCTAATGGATAAAACACAAGAATTAAGAAACATAATTAATGATATCTTTGTAAATGTGTTCGACCATAATACTTATGAACATTAATTGAGTTCAACTATTTTAAATAATTGAGTTTCTTTGGGATGTGTTATATTAAATGAAGTTTTAAGAGTATATTAGGAAGAATGGTAGAAAATAGGTAGATCAAAAGTCTTTAGGAACATTAGTTGGGACATCCCAAAATAAAAAGTAGGAATATTTATCCGGGACGAAGAGAGTAATATCTTAACATATTCGTTTCTATTTGGCTTTTTTGCGAAAAAAATATTAGTAATGAAGTGTAGTTGATCCTATGAAATTTAAAATAAAAAAAAAACTTTTGATATTGCATGTGCACGTCGTAAATTATTATAACACGAGTATTGCAACATTTATAATTATATTATATAAAAAACCAAAAAAGAATAGTGAATCGCTATTTGTGCTTCAAATTTCAGCTGCGTCACTCTATCTTTATTTATTGTTTATACCAAATATTTTAATTCTACTAAGAAGTACTGAGCTAAAATTTAGAATGTGAATGACAATTTCAATAAAATATAAAATGAAAATATTTTGAAATGGTGAATATATCGATAAACCACCCATAACTTAGATAGATTATTTATATTTTTCATTTAAGACGAAATATAAATTAGACATTTATTACATCATTGTGTTTTAATTTTTTAACATGTTTTCTCTCAAAATAAATATTAATATAGCTCTACGTAGATGTTGTTATAATAATAATAATAATAATAATAATAATAATAATAATAATAATAATAATAATAATAATAATAATGATGATGATGATAATAATAATAATAATAATTATTATTATTATTATTATTATTATTATTATTATTATTATTATTATTATTATTATTATTATTATTATTATTATTATTATTATTATTATTATCATCATCATTATTATCATTATTATTATTATTATTATTATTATTATTATTATTATTATTATTATTATTATTATTATTATTATTATTATTATTATTATTATTATTATTATTATTATTATTATTATTATTATTATTATTATTATTATTATCACTTCCGGCTTACCTAACATCTCAGCCACAAACCGGCAAGTCAAGGTACTATTCTAACTTGACCAATAATTAACAAGCTATCACATGCAACTATATGACATGGCATGGTACTCAACAGTAGGAATAACATGGTAATAACATTTATATACCATAACGATCATGTATCATATTGAAAGTATACAAGTCACATAAATCACTTAGCACTTTGGTGTTCACATAAGTGCAACTTAATTAAACCACATCATGAAGGATATTATTTCTCTTTCTTCCAACTTCGCGTTGCTCTGCAATACGAGAAAACATATGTGCCTCGATACAGGTATACGCGTAGTATCGACGTCCCGATTAATACCATCGAGTTCTAACTAGCAAACCAAAGTCGCGTATTGCTACAGTGCGGGCTATATCCCACTGCGGCCAACAGGTGAGGGGTGTGTGCAAACCGGTACAGCGACTTATAGCGATTACAAAACAAATTCGTAAAGACTATAGGTCGTCCCACCTTGATTAGTCAACCAATGCCAGCTGGACTCAATGCAATGCACAAGTAGATATTTACTCGTCATTCTCAACAAATCATCATGTGTTCTATCGAATCACATATCAAATCAACTCAATGTGCTTGTAAATACTAAACACACAATCAATCATCAAAGTAGGATGATTGTCCTACAATCAATCATCAAAGTAGGATGATTGTCCTATCTCATACTAGAACAATCACAACATGTCAAATCATTGAACATATAAACAAAACAAGACAATAGGCAAGGTAGGCCAATTGTACAACTCAACCACCAAACGATTAATGCGTGATAGCTAGACACATACATAAACCCCAAGGTAAGGTATTTATACCTTATAATCAAGCTGTCAAACAATGTCCATAATGTGGAACCTATATAACACAAGGATAGGCTATTCATCCTAATCCCAAAATAAGGTAACATATTTCTCACATGCACGCAAACTCATAACCCCACGTAGGTGAGTCTACTCATACTTACCACCATTAAGTAGGGCGTAATAGTTACGCTAAACTAAGGATCTCTAAGTATCCTACCGTCACACAATATCTTCCATCTCATGCGCAACATAATATATATTTCATGCGCATCATAATATATCACATATTCTCATCGTCGCATACTTCAACTTTATTCGATTTAACTCGTAGTAAATGTTTGACTAAGTCAACTAAGGTCAAAGTTTCACTAGGTTATGAACCCATCAACTCGTCATCCCATGGTAGGGAATTACTATATGTCATGTAGGCATTACTACTACCCATTTCTCAACTCCGTAGAGTCAACTATACACGTTAATGAAATTACCACAATAATCGACGTTTATTTATTACGTCCTATTCGACTCCGCCAAAGTCAGTCACGACTAGTATATAGTTCGTACAGTATTTAAGTACAATTATACTATCTCATATTGACTCCGCTAGAGTCGTTACCAATATTTAAAATGTCGGGACAAGTCATAATATCGTCCCTATAAACTCATATCAATTGCAATACCCAACGCACGAAGAGTCTACTACTTGTACCCATTTCTTAAGGTTTCCGCTAGTGCGTAAACGACAAACTTCAATGATTCGATATACTCAAACTTAAGAATAACATAGTGAAGTACAATTAAATTAAATAAGTCTTCGGCGACATTACGGCGGAACCCAACTAATAATACACAAGTATACTTTAACCTCAATGAGTTTCTATTACTCGGCATAATGATTATCAGGACAACCGCAACAACACGACAACTACAACAATGATAGCAACAACATCAAGCTCTACGAGTCTCTATCATTCGAAGTCTACGAACTCAACGATAATTCGTCAATTCTTTCTTTATTCCGAAATCCTTAAATCAAGCAAGCAACGAAGTATAACCTAACATCATTCGTAGGGACAATTATATATATATCTCCCAATAAAAGTCACGAATATCATCGCTAACGCACCCTACATGCTTTACTCTTCCAATTCAACTCGTAACACACAAAGCATTATAGTTACTTACCTTCACCGCAAATCCACCACGAAGTCAAGGGCTTATGGTGGAAATGTATTCCTCCATGAACTCTACGCTACGGAGTCCAAGCGTCGATCCCAAGCTCAATCCAAGTCGAATCAAGCTTCCTCCCTCTCAAAACTTTACTTTCTCTCTCTAAAACGTGAGAGAAGAAGTGGGGTGGCGATTCTTCAACCGATTGGATGATCTAATTGGCTAGAAACGTGCTCCTCGTCGTCCTCTACGCTACAGCGAAGACGGATCGTCGATCCGACTTCAAACGCTCGAGATATCGCGATTTATCTCTCCACTCTCTCTCCTCTCTCTCTTCTCTCTCTTTCTAAAAGTCTGGTTTGGAGGAAGAAAGAATGAGGGAAAATGGGTTGGGTTATGTTATTAATACCATGGGAAAGTGTTTGGTCCAATCCTGGGCTTATTTGAGCATTTTAAACCACTTAAAGATGTTAAAAACCGAGAAATAACGGCGGACGAACGAGTGTGACCGCACGGCCGCGTCAAGGAAATGTTGACGGCCGTGTCACTCTCGCACGGCCATATCAAGGAAAGACACACGGCCGTGCAAAACATTCAATTCTATCTTCTATACGCACGGCCGTGCGAAGGCACGGCAGTGCAACATCAACACGGTTCATTTTCGCATCTTTTTTCTATTTCCTAGGTTTGATCACTTGGCCACTCTTAGGTGTGATTATACAACGGTTATAACACATCTTAACGATATCGTGGATCACATATTAAGGCATAATCAGCTAACGATTCTTATAAGTATGAAACGGAATCATGAACTAAAACGTAATTCGACTAACGTGTTACTACAGAGTCTAACATGTAAATCACGCATAACATAAACAAATCACACATATGAGGATTCGGGTGTTACAATTATAGCCACGACCACCACCTTGTTGTAGCCACGACCACCTCCATTAATTATTGTAACCACGGCCACATCTATTGTTGTAGCCACGACCATTGTTGTTGTACCCTTTACCTCTACCACCATGGTTTTGGCCTCCATGACTTGATCCACCACTTTCTTTCGATTCATCATTTGTGTTTTTCAAATTCACTTTGGCTTTGCAATGCGGCTTCTTGTTTTCTCGAACTTTCTCCAAATAGCAACTCATGGCTAACAAGGCCGGACTCTAATTCGACACCGTCAACGTTTTAAATCTTTAATTGCCAAATTTATTGAAGTAGCACCTTGAAAAGCTTTCTTCATCGAACGAAGGATTTTTAAACAAATCCTTTCATCTGAAACGTCATCATCTATCAACCTAGAGATATAGTTAGAAACTTTTTTTCGACCTCTCCATATGTGTTTTTTTCGAGTTTCTCTGACAAATTTTGCAAATAATTTCTCTTTACTTTATCATCACCACCATACGTCTTTGTCAAAATATTAAAAGCATCATATGTTGATTTAAAATTAATAATCTTCTTCCGTAGGTTATCTTCAACTACATTATAAATGTAATCAAGTACTTTAAGATTTGACTTTCTCGGTTTAGGTAAATTTTCAACAAGCTTCTCATCTACGTATTTTTCTAAGTCACATGCAACCAAAAAATTATACATCTGACATCTCCAATCGAAAAAGTTAATTTTCCTATCAAACTTGGGACCCATATAAACCTTGCTACAGACTATCTTGACGACAAACTAGCTCTGATACTAAATGTTGACTTAACCAAAGAATCAATACAAATATAAAATAGTATTGTATATGAACAATCGCACGATAAAACAAAGATGAAAAGAAAAACTTAGGGCAAACTACACGAATGGTCCTGCATAGTTTTAGGGATTTTGCAATTGGTCCTTACACCTCGCAAATGGTCCTGTACAAGACATTGTACCAAATTAGTCCTTAGTCAAACTCATTAATATTCTTTGTTAAGTGCTCCCACGTACCACATGCATATGTGGATGGGTAAAATAGTCATTTGACCTTATAAAGTACGGGGACCAATCTGATATATTCAAAAGGTAAATACGCTACCTTCCAAGTTGTCAATACGTTGATGAACCGAACCTCAAAAGTCGTTTGAGGGTTTGAGGTTTTAGGTCGCCATTGAAGCAATTTGCGGACGGTTGATTTCGATTCCGGTAATGGCGTGGATGCGAGAGGAAAAGAGGAGGAGTTTGGGATGTTGAAGATATGTATTGTAAGTATACTTCCTTTTATTCGCAATGGCGTGGGTTTGGCGAAAAAGGGGTTTTTTTATTTTTATTTTTGGTGGAAAATGCGGACATGCAAATGGTCCCTTTGTTTGTCTGTCTATAAAATGTTATTTTGCTTCGAAAACATAACTTTTTGTAAAATGTGGGTTTATATCTGTTTCTTTTAACTCCTTTATCTGTTGCTTTTGGTCCCTGTATCACATTGCTTGTTTGTGCATGATTTTTGAGAGACTTACTGTAATAGTCAATTCCAGAGCCTTTGTAGTGTGTGTAGTAGTTGAAACAAAAATAGGACATGTGGGTCCCATGTGTTTGGATTTAGTTCTTATCTGTGTTGTGTTGTTGCATTTACTACAGATCCTAATTCTGATTGGTTCAGCATTGAGCTACACCATGGTGGAGAGTTTGATTACATTCCACATAGGGTTTATAATGGGGGATTAATCGATTATTTTGACTTTTGTCATTCTGATTTGTTGTCCATTCAAGAGATAAACAAAATGATTAGAGGGCTTGGTTATGATGGGATTATGTTTTATCATTATAAGGTTCCAACTTTGGACCTTGAATTTGGGTTGAGAGCTTTAGGGATGATGAGACATGATGACTATTGCCCGGATAGGAAAGAAACATAAATTAATTGAGGTGTACTTAGAACATGGTGCCACTTCTTGTGATGATTTTTTATGGAACAACAACTGACTCGTAGTTATTGAGTTAGTGGAGATGAGGGTGAAGGAGTGGGTGAACAGTAAAAATGGAATGTGTCGAAGATCATAGAAAAACAACAGATCGGTTGTTACTAACTTATAATTTGGATGAACTTGATGAAGTTGTAGCTCATTTAGAAATGAATACCAAAATTTGAATTGAGAGAAAAAGAACACAACAATATATGTGGTACATCAGTTGCATGAGGTTGAGGTTAAGCAACAACATGGTGGTGATAATGCGAGTTTGAAGGTGAGGTTGGGGTTGAACAACATGGTAGTGATAATGCGAGTTTGAAGATGATGCGAGTTTGAACAACAACATGGTAGTGATAATGCGAGTTTGAAGCTGAGGTTGGGGTTGAAGCTAATGATGCGAGCTAGAAGATGAACAATCGAGTCGATGATGATTATAATCAATATATGGACCACAATTTGATTGGTCCGGTGATGATAAAGATGATCTTTGAGTTTGAAAATAACATTGACAAGCGGTTAGATAAATTTGAGGTGTAAAACATAAGAAGGGAACACAAAAATATTTGATGGTGAAGAACTAGATTTTGAGTCGACTATGCATCATCGATGACTTATGGAGCGAAGCTCGATGATGATGGTGATGGGCACGGAGTCGATCACGAGAGGATTAGACTTTACTTGAAAAGACATGAGAAATCCACGGTACAAGTTGTCTTTGAGGTTTTCAAATGCGAGAGAGGTGAAAATGGCATTAAAAGAATACTCAATAAAGAATAGGAGAGATATTCATTTGGTGAAAAATGACAAAACTAGGGTTAGGGCCAAGTGTAGGGGTACCAAGTCATGTCCTTGGGTTATACATATTTCCCTAGGCGGTTTGAGAGCACTTGGGAAGTGAAAACTTTTGTAAATGTCCATACACAGTAGCCCCACCTACTCAAATAAATATTTGACATCTAAGTGGATTGCCAAGAGATATATTGAGAGGTTTAGGTCTAACCCTAAGCTTGGACCATGGAGGTATAATGGTAACAGTTAGGGAAGAACAACATCTGGAGATTTCTAAGAGTCAAGCATACGAGCAAAGAGGATTGCGGATGAGTTAAACCATGGAAATCATGAAGAACAGTTTGGGTTACTATGGGATAAGCGTGCGAGAAATCGGGAGGACAAATCCCAACTCAACCATGAAAATTGAGCTTAGAGCGAGGAGGATGTGAATGCACCGGATCAAAGAAAATTCAGGAGGAACTACATTGTTTGGGCCCATTGACGGGATTTGCGGTGGATGCGGGAAGGTTATAGGTCTAGATGGGTGCTTTCTAAAGGGACCTCATTCAGGCGGATACTTGGAATTGGTATAGATGCTAACAATGGCATGTATCCCATTGTATATGCTTGGGTTGAGAGTGAAAACGGAGAAACTTGGCATTGGTTTCTTGAACTCTTCATAGCCGACACAGGATTCAAAGTAATGAGAGTGGGTGTTCATATCGACCAACAAAAGGTATGCGGTATTTTTACTTTTTTGTTTTAGTTTGATAGCTCATTCTCATTTTGCATTTGATTATTATTTTCTACTTTTATAATAATTTAGGGCATATGCTATTTAACGGGGATTGGACTTGGCAATGAGAGACTTATTGCACGATGTGGAACATAGGTTACATTTACTACATATGTACAACAATTTCAAAAAAATATTCAAGGGTAAGGAGATGAAGGATAGACTTTATAGGGCTGCATTTTCAACAACAATTTCGCTTTTGAGGTTTGCAATGGAGGATTTTAAGTCTTTTCTCCACAAGCATTTGAGTGGGTTTGTCGTATAAGTCCCAAGACTGGTCTAGATCACATTTCACGAGTCAATCAAATGTGATGTCTGATGAACAACATTTCTGAGAGTTTCAATGGACATATTGTTTCCACTAGAGACAAACCTATTATCACATTGTTAGAGATGATAAGAACTTATTTGATGACTAGAATTAGAAAGAAAAGGGATGAGTTAAAGAAGTGTGATGGTATTCTTTTGCCAAGGATACAAAAGAACTTGAACAAGACAAAACAGGAAGCATTGGATTTTATCTGTGTTTGGAATGGACAGAGTCAGTACCAAGTTAGAGGGCCATGGGGTGAACAATGTGTAGTTGATTTGTCTCAGAAAACTTGTAGCTGTAGGAAATGGCAGTTGAGTGGGGTTCCATGTAAACATGGTGTATCTGCCATATGGTATGATGGTAAGAATGAAGGCAATGAGGTACCTGAGTTGTGGGTTGATGATTTCTATAAGGTAGAATGCCAGGAAGGATATATGAGCACACAATCAATCCAATAAATGGAATTGAAATATGGCCTCATATAGGAAATCTTTTCAAGATTGTTGCTCCTGTATGTCGGACTCGACACGGGAGGCCCAAAAAGCGAAAGAAGAATGTAGATGAAGAAAAAAACAAAATTGCCACAAAGGTAGGGAGACATGGAAAATTGATGACTTGTAGTAGATGTGGTGGAATTGGCCATAATTCCGGGGGTTTGTAAAGGCCAAGGTTGTGAAGCAATGAAGAGAAATAAAAGAAAGAAAGACAAAGATGTAAGAAATTCTTGTTCATCTTAATAATTCTTATTTTATTCTCATTTGTAATGAGATGAGTTAACATGTCAAAATTCTTATTGTAGGGTCCAAGTATAAGTGTGCAAGAGCGAGAGGGCAAGCGAGGCAAGGCATGGGGCAAGGCGGAGGACGAGTCCAAGCACAAGTAAGGCAAGTAACAATCTGCAAGGTAGGGGTAGAGGCAAAGGCAAAGGGAATCCATTATGTGCTTCCCAACCAACAAACATAATTCAAGGGAATCCATCGGTTTCATCCCAACCACAGTCACAACCACGGTCGAGCTATAACCGGTGAGTTGGAATCCCATGTTGGTGCAAAGAAAGGAAGGCGGCTAGGAAGTGAAAAGGATGAGGATGAAAACTATTTCTTTGTTGATGGATGACTTTTAATGTTAGCAAAGCTGTTTCTTTGGTGAATGTACCTTGAAAACTACTTCTTTTGGTGAATGTTATAGGTTTGAAAATTACTTCTTTTGGTGAATGTAATAGCCTTGAAAAGGATTTCTTTTGGTCAATGGCATGTAAATGAAGTCAGATTTATGTGAATGTAAATGGATGTGATGACTCTTTGTTGTATCTTAGCCTAGATTTGCTTGAATCCATAACCTAAGTCTAAGTCAAGGTGACTAATGGGCTGCGTGTATGCATTAGAGTGGCAACTTGTACTTAGACATAGCTTGCCTAGGATTGCTTATTGTAAATTGCCTTGAAGAAGATAGCTGTAAGGATATCGGCCATCCTCTATACATCGCCGAAGTGTGCATCGGCGAGTTCTTCAATATATCGGACAAGTTCATCTAAGCCAAGCCTCATCGGCTAAGTTGAAGACTCCAAGATCGTAGATATAAAGCTGCCGAAGACATGTCTGATTTGAAGCTTTCATTGACTTGATGCAACGTTAACTGCAAAAGCATTCAATGAAGCTTTCCATTCTTGGCATACAACTCGAGAATAGGACATTACTGCAAACCACGAGTCTACCTAATTTTGGCAAAATGTCGGAGACAGAGCAGTAACTGCGAACCGCCTATCAGAGCTCAACAACACCATTAGAGCATTGAATGCTCTTGAATTCAAATTGAGCAACTCATGAAGATCTCCAACGGCTCCAAGGTCCTCCCTGCATATAAAAGGAGACTTCATGGCAGCATTTATCACTCTTCAACAACTACAACTCTGAATCTTCTTCATCTTCTTCAAGTGCATTAAAGCTTAAACGTCCTATCTGTACATCCTTCTTTGAAGAGCTTCACACTAAGACGTTCAGTCCATTAAAGCTCTTCATTGATTGCAACACCTAGCTTTTCATAGCTCACGAGAATTGTATCTTATTGATATCAATTCTCCCACACAAACACTTGGTCAACAAAATTTTTGTACACTATCCATTAGTGATTTAGTTTGTAAAAATATCTAGTGGAAAAACTTAGTACACGATTTTCAAATCCAAAGTTGACCACTTTGGTTGTGGACGTAGCACTTATTTATAAGTGTGAACCATATTAAATATTCTGTCTATTTGTGTGTGATTGTGATTTGATTGTGTTGCTTTAAATTTCCGATTTCCAATCTGTAAGAATGCTGATCTTGTCTGCCAAGATCGACCATTCTCAATTGTCTGTGCTTCACAAGACTTCCGCAAAAATTTTAAAACCCTAGTGAAGTAAGATTTTTGAATCAATTTCAAAAATTGGACATAGGCTATTCAACCCCCTTCTAGCCTATATAGAGTAACCTTGGACCTAACAATTGGTATCGAGCTTAACTCTTTGAAAACTTGTTTTCCAAGATTAACCTCTTGAGAGATTAAAGATGGTTGCTCACCAAATGTTGGAAACCTCAAATGAACCATTGTCTGTCTTGGATGAAGTTCACTTTGACATTTGGAAAGATAAAGTCAAAAGACATATGAATTCAATTGATAAACGTTTGTGGAAATGTGTCACGAGATGGACCCAATTCCAATGAAGCCTAATACAGCGGCGCGGTAGATCCAAGCTGCTGCACTGAAGTACCAAAGCAGAAGAAGAGTGGGATGATGAAGGCAGAAAGAATGATGCTCTGGATGGAAAGGCCATCAACATCATTACCATTTGTGTTGATATAAGCACTTATCGTTGATTATCAACTTGGACACGACAAAGGAGATGTGGGAAGCCATCCTTGAATATCTTGAAGGTGATGGCGAGACAAAGAACAACAAATTATATACCTGCATCCAGAAGTTTGACTCCTTCAAAAGGATCCCAAAGAGTCTGCGAAGTGCCTATGACAGATTCTATGAGGTAGTCAACTCTTGCTATTCATTAGGAAAGAGTATGAAAAGAAAGAAATAAACATGAGATTTCTAAATGCACTAGGCGGTTTATGGCATGTTAAAATCAACGCCATGAAAGAGTCAAAAGATTTAAACAAATTGACTCTTAGAAACCTTTATGCTAGTCTTTCGGTTTATGAGCTTGAGATCCAACAAGCTCAAGAAATGGAAAAGAGTTTTAAAAACTTGTCCTTACCGGCCATGTCTTGAACCTTCTGTTCAAAACGATGAAACACCTTCTACATCCGGTGAAGATGATGATATTCTTTGTGAAGCCTTTGCTATGTTTGTAAAGAAATATCAACGTTTCAAAAGGTTTAATAAACCATCATCACATAGCGGTCTTCTCACAAGCTGCCGTTCCTTATAAAACAAGCTGCTCAACCAAAAATTCGCTCCTTATAAATCGAGACCATCAAAGGATAATGAGCTAGTTTGTTTTAAGCGTAGAAACCAGGCCATTTTGCCTCTAAATGTCCAAAGCCAAAATATGAATTTTATAAGAAACGTCCCGAAACTAAATTTCAAAAACAAAAAGGGATGGTGGTGAAGACATTGATGAAAGCAATCTGCCTACATGGTGTGACACGACAACGATGAGGATGACTCTTGTGACTTTCTTTGAAGAAGCCAACATATGCCTTATGGCCGGGAGTCACCACATGATTCGGTGAGGTCACTACCATTTCAACAAGATGACGAGTGATGATGATGATGAGCTCAATGAACCATCAAAGGAGAGCTCATCAAAGCAAACAAAGACATCTTGGAAGAGTTTTCAAAATTCAAAGCGCCTATGTGAAATTAGCCAAGAAGCATGAACTAGTTGTCTACGAGAAATCAACCTTGATGTCTAAGATCAAAGATCTTGATAGACGCAAGTGAAAGTATCAAATTGCAAAAAGAGAACAAAGCTTTGGTGAAAAAGTGGACTTCCTACTTGAACATCAAGAAGATAAATTAAAGAAAGATGACCTTCAAAGGTTGTCAATACTTGGAATAACTCTAAAGGAAACTTTGATGCCATTCTCTCAAACCGAGAAAACTTTAGATGACAAAGCGGTATTGGTTTCCAAAGGAGTTCAAAGTAGGTAGTTCTTCTAGTTCTCAAAAGGATGAGACATCTTAAGTAATTCTTTGAAGAATTGGTGTAGAAGTTTCTTATGACCAGAGTCTCCAAAGGCAAGGACTTGGCTTTAACAAAGTTCCTTTTGTTTATCCCAAGAACACAAAAGACAAGTCCAAAGAAAGCTGCCAGCGATACTACTCTAATAGTGGTGCGAGCAACTAAAACTGCCATTAGTCACCCTAAGAAAACGAGGGATGACTAATAGCAAGTCTAGGAATTCTCGGCTCAAACCTATTAAATTTGTCAAAGGCAAGGCTGCTGATCCCAACACTTGCCTATAAAAGGGTAAAAGAAGTGAATTCTGCAGATAAAAGCTTAAAGGACATGTGCTGTAAATACAAAATCTTTTGATAAGAGGTCTACCTATGGTAAACCTAACATCAACAAGAAAAGGCATTATCGGCCTAAGTCCTATAGGCCAATTATCGGCGAAAGATCATTCAAAAGGCTGGCGATAATAGGAAGCCTCAAAAGAAATCATTACTCATGTTGAAGGATTTCACAAATGCTCTTCTGCAAATGCCATGGTCATGAGATTCATGAATGCCTTGAGATTCACACCTAAATCTAGAGGATTTACTCCTCCAAAGGTTAAACAGGTGTGGATCCCAAAGGTTGCTAACCTTGAGGACCCAAAAATAAAGGGGACCATATTCTTAAATGTCTATATTTCAGGGAATGCTTTATGTCAATGAAGAAGAGAAAGATCTATGGTATCTAGACGGTGGATGCTCAAAGCATATGGTAGTGGTGATCCAAATCTTCTCTCAAGCATTGTTGAAGCAAAGGGTCCCTCGGTCATATTTGGAGATAACTCAAAGGGAAGACCATTGGTTATGGAAGTATAATCGGAGGCAATCTCTCCATCAACAAAGTTTCTCTAGTTGAAGGTTTAAAGCACAATCTGTGAGCATATCACAATTACGTGATAAAGGTCTAACATCGGTTTTCCTCTAGTCAATGTCTCATAAAGGACAATGAGACATGTTCAACTATCTGACGGATTCGAGAAAAGGAATGTCTATCTTTGTTGACCTAAATCTTTGTTGGAAGAAAATCAAATCTATGCTTGGTTGCTAGGTCATCAGCGACAACAGGTGGTTTGTGGCACAAAAGGCTTAGTCATCTCAATTTCAAATACACTGGAAGCTATCAAAAGACAATCTAGTTGTTGGTTTGCCTAAAATATCAGGTGAATCACACGGTCTCGCGAGCATGTCAACTGGCAAACTACACAAATCTTCCTTCAAAAGCAAGCCTTGCCTATCAACAAGGACCTCTGACTCTTGCACATGGATCTGTTTGGACTGTAACTACTACAAGTCTTGGTGGCGGCAAGTATACTCTTGTGGTAGTTGATGATTACTCAAGATTTACTTGGGTAGAAATGATGTCCTCCAAGATGAAGCATATGACATCATTGCGAACTCTTGAGAAGACTACGGACTCGAAGTGGATGATATCTCGATGTCGGATCAGACAATGGAGCGAGTTCAAGAACAATGGTGTAGCCAAATATTGTGATGACCATGGAATTGGTCACAATTTCTCTGCGGTTGGCACACCTCAACAAAATGGAGTTCTTTGAAAGGAAGAACAGAACTCTCATTGAAGCGGGAAAGACAATGATTCTTTGAAGCCAAGCTGCCTATGTATTTGGGCGGAAGGCGTGAACTGAACGCTTTGCTTCACACAAAACAGGTCCATCATAAATAAATTTCATAACAAAACTCCATATGAAATATGGAGAGCGAAACTCCCAACATTGGATTCTTTAAAATATTTGGTTGTAAATGTTATGTTCTTTACAATGGTAGAGAACATAGAGGTAAGTTGAATCAAAAGTGATGAAGGAATTTTTACGGGATATGCCAAGTTTTCAAAAGCATACGAGTTTATAATAAAACTTCACTTAGAGTTGTTGAATCGTACATGTTTCTTTTGATGAATTTGATTTCATTGGGCCACATTTGGCTCCTAAGGTTACTAATGATTACGATGAATATGAGGCAGTGCAGACGGCCAAGTCCCAGATCTGCGATCCTCCTTCTTCACAAGATCTTCCAAGAGTCAACTTTGTTAGAATCCTCAAGCGAACCATCAAATGAACACCACGAAAACCACTGAATCCCCTTTGCCTTCCACACCAGAAGTCATACAACCTACCTTGGAATTAACCTACCCTTTAGAAAACCAAGCTTGATTACTTCTACTTCTCAAGAATCCAACTCTGCCGGTGCAATAGGACAAGTTCAACTGCGGAAGTTAGGGAAGTAAAAGATCATCCTATCACTCAAATCATTGGAGATCTTAATCTTTGGTGTTCAAACTAGACAAGCTTCAGGAATGAATGCATGTATTCTACGCATTTGTATCTAACATTGAACCCAAAAGATTGATGAAGCTCGGAAGATCCAAGCGGGTGGAAGCTATGCAAGAAGAGCTAAACCAATTTGACGGATGCCAAGTCGGTCACTAGTCCCTAGGCCCAAAGGACAAGCGGTTATTGGCACAAAGTGGGTTTTCGAAACAAAATGGATGAAAACGGCAATATTACAAGAAACAAGGCAAGGTGGTAGCCCAGGATATGACGGGAGGAGGGTATTGACTATGATGAGACATTTGCTCTGTTGCAAGATTAGAGGCTATCAGTTATTCTTGGCCTATGCCTCTACAAGGACTTCAAAGTTTATCAAATGGATGTAAAGAGTGCATTTCGAATGGAGAACTTCAAGAAGAAGTCTATGTTGAGCAACCACCTGGTTCATAGGCGTTCAAGGAGAAGATGTCTACAAGTGAGGAAAGCCCTTTATGGACTTAAACAAGCTCCAGAGCCTGGTATGAGACCCTTTCAAAGTTCTTGATATCTCAAGGCTTTGTAAGAGGTCAAATTGACACTACTCTTTTCATTATGAAGCATAAAGGTCATTCCTTACTTGTTCAAATATATGTTGATGATATTATCTTTGGTTCTACTAATGAAAATCTTTGCAAAAGGTTTGAAAAGCTTATCAGAGTAAATTTGAGATGAGCATGATGGGAGAGCTCAATTTTTCCTTGGTCTTCAAATTCAACAAAGTTCAAATGGTATCTTCATCAATCAAGCCAAATATGCAAAGGATGTTATCAAGAAATTTGGTCTTGAGAATGCAACGACTTGGCCTCCTATGGCTACTAAGCGCCATCTTGACAAAGATGAGAAGGGCAAGAAAGTGGACATGACTCTCTGAGGCATGATTGGTTCACTTTTATATAGCTCTAGTAGGCACGATATCATGTTCTTGTTTGTGTTTGTGCTAGGTTTCAAGTGATCCAAAGGAGTCTCACCTACAAGCGAGTCAAAAGAATCATCGGATATCGATAGATACTCCCAATTTGGGAATCGGTATCCTAGAGATTCATCTTTTAATCTTATAGGCTATTCGATCTGATTTTCTTTGCATGTAAAGTTGACGGAGAAAAGCACAAGTGGGACATGTCAATTCTTAGGAAATAGACTTGTCTCATGGGCCGACAAGAAGCAAACCTCTGTTTCAACTTCAACAGCGAGAGCGGAATACATAGGCTGTAGCTGCTTTGCTCACAATTCTTTGTGGATCAAACGGCAACTAGTTGACTATGAGATCAAAGCGATGATTGTCCTATAATGTGCGACAACACATCGGCAATCTCGATCTCAAAATCTGTCATGCACTCCAAAACAAAGCACATTGATGTGAGATATCACTTTCTTAAAGACCATGTTGAAAAAGGTAACATTAGCATGCAATATGTGCCACGAGAGAATCGGGTAGCGAGACATCTTCACAAAACCACTTGATTCAACCAGGTTTGCTTATTTAAGAGGAGAGCTTGGTATGCTTGACCTCAATCCTTAACCTTTCTTCCTTTCTAAAATTCCTTAAGTCATTTTATAAGCGCATATATAGAATTGCCTATGAGATCGTCAATTCTATTCGGTAGATTCTTAAGTCATTTTATAGACAACCTTGAGTAAGTCTATATTCTATCAAGAGTCTTCTATAAAATAGGCGGACCTTGATGAAATAGGCGGACTTAAGTGCGCCATACGTACGGTGACTCATCGGGTAATAAATGCGGATTTCAAATTTTATCAAATATCATTTATTGGCTGTCGGAGGTATAAAAGGGCAAAATGTACTGACTCTTCACTTACTCCATAACCGCCATTTTCAAACTTTCAAAAACCTCTCTACCTTCGAATCTACAATCTTACTCAAATCCTCTTAAATCCACAAATTTCTCAAGTTTTCAAGCTTAAAATCATCAATGGTAAGGATTTCTACACCTTCTTGATTCACTTAAATCCAGTTTAGGGTCTCGTTTTGACCTAATTTGAGCTTTTAAACTGCCGCCATTGATGAGCTTGTGCTATATTGCGATTGTTGCTTGAATCATGCTTGTGGTGTAAAATGTGTTGTAAGAGATTCTGTGGTACTATGTTTTAGTTTATATCAATTTGTTTGCTTGAATCTGACAAACTCAGTAGATATTTCAAAACCCAGATGATGAGCTGTTCTTCTATAATGTTTCAAATTGTCTATATTTTGGGTTTTGATCTGAACAGTACCTGTTTATGTTAATATCTCTGATTGCATGATTATCTGTTTGTTTCTTGCATATGCGATTTCTATATATCTTGTTCTCACATTTGCCGATCATGTAGGGAAAGTCTAAATCCTCAAAGGCTGTGCCACTACCTCATCCTCGCCTCCTCGCCAACCAGTGCAAAAATTGCTTGAGCTCCTATAAGGACCCTTCCCAGTCAAGTTATCACCCTGGGATGACAATCGACGAGAGACTCATTAGCACATCTCTTGGTGATGCCCTACTAAAAGATTTGGTGAGTGTGGCCTTCTTCCCTTGTTCCAACTCAACGACACCCTCTGACAATTTTCTAGGCGAGGAGTTTTATACAAGGATGATTACGCCTCCTCCTCCGCTAATGCCTCTGAGCCAGTCAACTTAAGCTACATCAAGGCTACATCGAGGCCTACATCAAGTTGACCTATAAGGATGTTGGAGAAATCCTTGGCTGCTGTTGAAGGCAAATTGGACTTGGATCTTTGAATCGGCACTTGCTTGAAATGATGAGGGTGCGCAGCCGAGAGGGTTCTCGAGATGTCCGGGAACCTCTTCCCGGAAAACCCCTATCATATCGGCCATCTGCGCTCGACAAGAGCATCTTATTCAAAAATGGCTCGGGGACATCTTCACCTCTCGGTGATGTGGACCAAAGCTGTGGTCCTGCAAGCAACTCAGCTGGGCAAAATCATCTTCTCAATGCTATCCCGGGCGTTGCAGTCAAGCTCACCCTTCCATGAAGAGGCCCTTTGTAAGGGTTATTAATGTCATCCTCAGAGCGTTATGAGGAGATTGATGAGCTGGTCGCTGTGACGACCTCATCAAGGTGTCCAACACCTACGTCTTCACGGTCAACAACATCACCAGCTATCGGGATGATATGGCCAAAGGACAACCAACGCGGTGAGGCTGCTGCTTCTTCTGCTGCTGCACTCTTGCTTTCTTCTGCTGCCCACCTGCTTCTTCTATCTCTTGCTCTTGGTGGCCCTAGCTAAACCGGCAGAGGTAAGAGGAAGGTCACCTACACCTTGTTGGGTTACCTGGCGAGGAGGAGGAGCCTACACCCATTGGGGCTGAGAGTGCTGAGCATTTTGACCTCGGTGGTGGACCATGATCCATATGAGCCTGCGAACCTCCATCCAAAAAGCCTAAACACTCTCCCTCTCTCACTCCAAAACTTAAGCAATCCAGGAAGCATGCCCGCTCAAGGCGGTGTTGAGAAGGACACATCATCCTTCCAACCGGTGACCTCTCCAAACCCTCTAAAACTACCTCCCAATCCTCCAAACCCAAAACCAAACAAACCCTCCTACCCACGAGACGAATCATTTGGCCTTCCTAAGGTCATCCACTTCTTCCTCCATGGTATGCCGCCTTAGTACGTTCCACTGGCCGTTTCTCCATTGTTGTTCCCCACTGGCAGTTCCCACCAATCATCTCCACCACACCTTGCCTCTTCCACTCCTACTAAGTCCAAACATGGCAAACGTTATAAGAAGAGTGCCAGAGCGGGTGCACTTCTCGAGGATAGCGATCCTACCTTCTCCTCCACCTTCACCACCTATGCCTACTACCACTACCACCTCACTGCTTCCTCACCTCCTCCCTCTGCTCCCATCCAAACAACCACCACACAAGAGCCATATATCTCACCTGCCACACCTCTCCACCGTCCTCCTCAAACACTATCTCTCCCTCTTCGACACCTACTCCCAAACGCCTCAAAACCAACCCCCATAACCACCTACACCACGAGGTGCGAGGCTGCTTGTCCTTCGAGACAGCAGGCCTAAACCCAACCTGGCGATTCGACCCTACCTCTCCTCTCTTGACTACCTGAGATTTCCCTGTATATGCGGAAATTATCTTTAAGTGGGGTGCCTTCTATGACCCCCTTCCTCCTGGTCTCAACTCTTTTTCTCCCACAACTCGGCGGTTCAAGATCTTATGATCTTCAACCAATGGGTTACCATTCATAAGGACCTAGGCCTTCCTCTCCCAGCGAAATCGGCCATCTCTTCCTTCCTTTCGCTTTAAACCTCAATCTTCACTCTTATCGCCATCCTTCCATCCTTCTTCACCCTGTGGTCTACAACTTCATTGATGTAGTCACCACTTACCTTGGCTTCAACCCTCTCATCCCTATTCTCTTCCATTCTCCTAGCCTTTCCCCTTTCTTTTCTCCTCCCCCCTTCTTCATTCACCCCCTTTCCTATGTCATCTACATAGAAAGGCTCTTCCCTGTTCCTCGCGTTTTCCCTAGCCTTCCTTCACCCTCTACCAGCTATATTACCATTTCCTCCTCCAGCCATTCTCCATCATCCTCCAGCCAATCCCTGTCTACCGCCAGCCATCCTCCACCCTCCCCTACCCAAGCCA